>PVLC010001051.1:75764-92023 GCA_004027655.1 Graphiurus murinus
GGGGGGGGGGGGGGGGGGGTGTTACAGCTGGCTTCCTGCTGCCTGCCTGCTCTCCAGGGCCTCTCATCTCTCTCCCCCTTCCCCAGGTCCTAGTTCTGCCTCCCTGACCCGGCCTGCAGGTGCAAGTGGAGCCCTGAAGGGGCCGCACCCTCCACTCCTGCCGCAGCAGGGCTGCTGTCTCCTTTGGATCTTTTTGCGGTCTGGGCTTGCTGTTCCTCTCAACAGTAGTCAGGAAGCCCTTACCCCAAAAAGTATCTACGGGAGGCCTGGTCTGCAAGGGAGACCCCACCCCAGGGCTCCAGGTAAGTCACACACCAAACCCCAAAACAACAAGGGAAGCTGGCTGTCACAGAGTTGCTGAGTGACTTAGGTCAAGCACTGAGGCTCTCTGTGCTTCAGTTATGACACACCCTTAACTGTGTCCCAGTGGGCAATGTCTAGCTGGAGACTCTGCAGGTAAGAAAGAGGTGGCTCTATTAAGGGCCAGGGAAGCCTGCTTGGTGGATGTAGGTGGTCTGGCTCTCCCAGATTCTGCCCACCATCTGCATATGACCTGCCTCTGAACTCCTTCTGAGTAATAACCCTGTATACACAGTGGACACTCCTGGCCGAATTGTAGCTCAAAATGCCCTGAATTACAGGTATGCACCACCATGTAATCCCAGTACTTGAAAGGCTGAGATATAAGGATCACAGATGCAAAATCAGCCTCAGCAACTTAGCAAGACTCTCAGCAACCTAGCAAGACCCTGTTTCAAAATTAAAAAAAAAAAAAATGGTGGGGGGGGGGGTATATAGCTCAGGGGTAGAATCTACCTGGATGCAATACCCAGTACTGGAAAAATAAATAAATAAAGCCCTGTTTTCCATGCCCACTGGGTGGACAGGAGACCCAAGACGGGCCTGGGGAATTGGAATCCTGTGCAGAGAGGCACAAGGTTGGGAATGAAATGACGGAGACTGATTGATCCTAGCAGCTGTGCAACAAGAAGATTACCAGCGTCTGCTTCTGGATCACTGAAAAGACTGGCATCTCTGCCCTTCCTTGGCCTGGGCCTTCGACTGCCCCCTTCCTCCTGTGAGCCACCCCCAAGCCCTTCAAATAAAATCCTTGGTTGCTGAAGTTAAGCAGAGTTGACACTGTTGTTCACCTCAGATACAGAGGCCTCCAGAGGGAGGATGGGGGGATTGTGTACCTTGGAAAAGAGGAGGGAAGAGACAGGCCTGGGGAAGGTCTGAGACAGGGGAGAGAGTGGAGGGCAGGGAGTCATGGGCAAGGGCTGGGTTAAGGCTGGAGGAAACTTCCCTAACGGTGGGAAGCTTGGGGGAAAGGAGAGAGGAGGACCTATATAATATGGAGAGATTTTAAATAAGGTGCCTGGGATCCTCATTTCTTAAAGGGGATGGAGGATGGGTTATGACAACTGCAGGTGGCCATGGATTCCCTGTCCCTCTTGCCTCTGCAGCTGCGACTAGGCTGTGGCAGGCCGCCGTGGCCACACGGGAATCCATCTTGTTTTCCACCATTGAGAGGGGCTCTGCACACCTTCATGACCTCTGGCCAGGAGAAGGCCAGGCGCCAGAGTCCTCCTTGTCTGGATCCTCCCACTGAGCTCAAAGTGAGAGGGCATCAGGCTACAGGTTACAGATCTCAAGCCATCAGACACCTGGAGGTTTCATTCCCCACGCGGAAGTCTCTGGAGGCAAATCTCAGGCAACGGGAGAGCTGAGGGACTCTGAGTGGAGCTGGGGGTTTTCTTTGGAGGTTCAGGAAGGGGGGCTGGGTTTGCGGGTCAGGAGCAATGACTGTAGGTATGTGAGGCAAGTACAGGGGGACAAGCGGACAGCTGCAGGGCTGACTCTTGCCTGTGCCCACTGGAGTTCCTGCCCCTGATGCTTCTCTGACCTTTCAATCCCACCCCCGCAGGGCAGGTCTCCCTAAGACACCTGCCCTCAGCGCGCAGGTGGGCAATGTGTGTGCGGCTCAAGGGCGGCATCGTGCGGCCATAATGGGGTACTGCATCCACAGCCTCCATTGTATAAGGTCGCTCAGCAAGTCCTGTGCCCGGCTCTGGTCTAGACTGCTAGGGTCTTTCCCAGCAGAATGGGAGTTTGTGTGCAGTGCAGTCCTGAGGGGCTCAGGACTGAGAGGGGGTGGGGGAGAGGAGAAGAGAGAGGACGCTGGGGGAGAAGACGCCCTTCAGTGAGAGTCTCTACAGCCTGCTGCTCTCCAGGGTCCAGTCGGCTCTCAAAGTCGGTTTCTGGGCATTGGACTGCCCTTGTCCCTTCACTTGAGCATCTGAACGGTGCCACCTCCAGGGTCCTGTTCCCAGCAGAGGACATTGTTCAGAAAAGACTCTGCTTCCAGTGTTCATTGAAAGAACCTGGACTCCAGAACCAATCGGATCTGGAGTCAAATCCCACATCCTCTCTGTACTAGCTGTGTGACCTCAAGAAAGTCCTTAACCCTCTCTGTGCTTCTGTGTCCTCCTCCATAAGGCAAGAATACTAGTGCCTGCCTTATAGGGTCGTGGGTCGTAGTCAATGAGATGATGTCAGTACAATGAATGGTCCCTACCATAGAAAGAAGGCTCCCTGCACCCTGAGTCTGGGGAGTGTCACCCCCGGGGGGGATCTGCTTGGCCCTCTGCATATGGTTGTGCACATGCTCACATTTAGCTTTGGGTGATGAGCTGTTTGAAACCAGCCATGGCTTGCTTGCTACCTACTTCACCACCCAGATGGACGGGAGATGTGCTTAGAGCCCTTGGTGTGTGTGTCCAGGACCGAGGGCACCATGGGAAGGTGACCTCAGAGAGCAGGGGGGAGCCCACCCAGGCAGGAGAGACTTGAAGGCAGAAGGCGCTATCTCCTGCAGCCATCCCTGAGACTCTGGGAGCAAGAGAGAAGGGAAGGAGGAACACAGCTGCCAGAGCCTGAGAAGCAAGGACCAGGGGGCCATCCTAACCCCCGAGTCATCAGGGACTTGGTGAGGGAGGAAGGAGACGGGAAGGGGCAAGGGAAATTCCAGAAAGAAAGGGAAGCAACGAGACAAAATGGGAAGTCTGGTGAGGTGGCTGATGTCCCCCTCTCTGATGGTTCAAGGTGCCGACAGTGATACCCAGGCCAAGTGTCTCCTCTCCCAGGAGACGGATCTAATCCAGACTGGGCCACGTTGGTGAAATGGCTTTGTACCAGTCCTTCTCTGGGCCTCTGTTGGCTGCCTCCCAGCTCTTCCATTCTCTCAGCTAGCACCTCCTTCCTCCCAGGCCTACCCCCTGCTGAAAACAGACGGTGAGGAGGGGCCCCAACTGCTGTCCTTGAGGGGAGAAGCTGCTGAGCCCCGCAGCCCCAGGGAGGTGGGCTGAGGTGCTATGCTGTGTCCTGGGAAGGAGGAGTCAGAGAAATAACCGGCGGTGAAGACCTGAACTCCAGTTGAAATAGAGATGTCAAACGCTCTTGGAGTTCTTGAATCCGCAAGCCTAATGACGTGTGAGCCTGCCTCCCCACAAGGTACTCTCAAGAGCATGGGACTTCCCCCACCTGTCTGCGGGATGATCCTCTAAATCCCAGCAGAGCCTGGAGGGCTTCCTTGTTCTTCCCAGAGGTGGCCTGGTCCAGGGAAGTGACAGTGGGAAGGAAAAACCAAAGAGCAATCAGAAGGAAGCTAGGATGCCCACCGGAGGGGAACGGATAGGTGCCATTTGGTGCCTTCATTTTTCCCTAATCTCAGGTGTGCCCTAGATCCCCTGGCAGCTGCTGGGTCCACATCAGCACCTCTGTTCTGGGCTCCTCTCCCCACCTCCGTGTCTACTCTACTTTCTCATCCACAGTTTGCATTTCCTTCCCTTCTTCTTCCCCAGGGTTATGCCTTATTTGGCCAGGAACCTTCTCGGACATGGTTCTTCCCTTCAAGAGGTTAGTTGGAATTCTTGCACTATGGGAGTTAGTGTGCCCTGTTCTGTCAGGCTGTGAATCTTAGAGGGCTATGGGGGGGGCACTCAGGATAAGGGACAGAAGCTCCAGGCCAGTGCACCAGCTTGAGATGAAGCCTGGACTTGTTTTATCTACAGGGGGGATGGATGAGCCCCATGACATAAGTCTCTTTTGCTGTGAGAGCAGGAAATCTCCTAAGGAATTTTTTTTTTTTAGCACTAGGGATGGAACCTCTGGGGAGTCTACCTCTGAGCTACATCCCCAGCCCTATTTTTAATTCTTTATTTTGAAACAGGGCCTCACTAAGTTGCAGAAGGCCTCAGGAAGTAGCTGAAGCTGACCTCGAACCTGCAATCCTCCTGTCTCAACCTCCCAAGTACTGGGATTACCAGCATACGCCACCACGCCTGGCTAGGAATTGGGATTTTTAAGGTCAAGGTGGTAGGGTTATTCACACAATCCAGGAACCCCTTCCCCCAGCCACTGCTAGGACAGTGGTTCTTGAAGTATGAACCACTTGGAGACCTACAGCTCAGCATCACCTGAGCTTATCTAGGAGGGAGAGAGGAGACCATGGCAGAGGGAGCTATCTCCTGAAGCTTATTAGAAATGCAAGTCTAAGCCGGGCGTGGTGGCGCACGCTTGTAATCCCAGCATTCGGGAGGCCGAGACCGGAGGATCCGGGTTCGTGGCCAGCCTCAGCTACCTAGTGAGACACGCCACAACTTAGTGAGACTTGGTTTCAAAATAAAGAATAAAAAATAGGGCTGGGGGTATAGTTCGGAGGTAGAATGCCCCTGAGTTCAGTCCCCAGTACTGCAAAAAAAAAAAAAAAAAAAAAAAAAAAGAAATGCAAGTCTAAGCCAGGTGTGGCTGCACATGCCTGTAATCTCAGTATTTTGGGAGGCTGAGCCTGGAGGATTACAGGTTCCAAGACAGCCTCAGCAATCTAGTGAGATCTTCAGCAACTTAATAAGACCCTGTTTCAAAACAAAAAATAAAATCGGGCTAGGGATGTGGTTTGAAAATAGAATGCCTCCAGGGGTTCAATCACCAATATCCTCCACACACACATACACAGGGAAGGGTGGTATCTAGGATGTTATTGATGGAAAAGGATGCTGGAGTGGCCCAGGAATAGGGCCTTGCAAAGAAACTTCCGATAGGTAAGGATAGGTAAAGAAAGAAGAGGAAAGTGAACCAGACCCTGCAGCTTCCCTGTGGGCAGAGCGGCAGCCAGGCACTTGGCAGAAGATGCTCCCCACACAGGCGAGGCCTCCAGCTGCTCACAATAGGTCGGATAAACCTACTTCATGTGTTTTCCCATATAGCTGGGTGAGGAAGATAGTGTCAGTTTCTCTAAATCGTGAGATCAGAAAGGCAGAAGATAATAGGCCAAAAAAAAAAAAAAGAGAGCGAGAGCGAGAGAGAGAGAGAGAGAGAGAAAAGAAAAGAAAAGAAAATAACCCCACCCCCTTGGATACAGATTTCTGCAAAGAAGAAAACACATTGTGAGCATTTTGTTAGAGATAAAAGGAAGGAATAAAAATGGGAAATGACAGTACCTTGTCCATTACTGTAACTCATATAAATGTGTGCAAAATGCCCCTGGAATCTCCTTTCCCTTTTTCAATTTTGAAATACTTCAAACATACAGCAAAATACAAGAAATATCCCAAAAGCCTTGTATTCACCAAAAGAAATAGTAAATGCTAACATTTTGCCACATTTGTGTCAGATTATTTTTTTTTAAATAAAGCCTTACAGATAGAGTTGAAGTCCCCTTTGTGTCCCTCTGCCTCCGTCTAGATAAGCAGTGACCATCCCGAAATCGGTGGGCGTTCTTCCCATACATGCGTTCATACCTCGTGACTCATAAATTATACCTCGCAATACTTTGAGTGCTTTTAAATTTACATAAGTGGTGTCACACTGACCCTATCATTCCGGAACTTGCTTTTTTTTCCCCATCTAACACTGTGTTTCCAAGGCTTATCCATGTTGACAGAATCCTAGCACATTCAGTCTAGCTGCCAAATAACAAACTGTGCCCAGAGACCACTGGTCGTCCACTTGCCTCCTCCGTGGACATTTAAGCTTGCTATGGTTTGAATGTGGTCTCTGCCTTCTGCAGCTCGTGTTGAAATCTGCCATTTTGGTGGTGGTGGGAGGTAGGGCCTTTAAGAGGTGACCGGGTCCTGAGGGCTCTGCCCTTGTGAATGGATTCATTCATTCATGGGTTAATGGATTAGCACAGGAATGACTTTGTTGTAAAAGCGAGCTCTCTTTGGCTGCCTTTCTCTTTTTCGCCATGTGATGCCCTCCGAGTGTTATGATATAGCAGGAAGACTTCACCAGGTGCCAAGCAGATGCCAGCCCCGTGCCCTTGGACTTCCCAGCCTGCAGAAGCAAGAGCTAAACAAACGATTCTTTGTGACTTCCCCAGCCTCAGGTATTTTTATAGTGACAGGAAATGGATGAAGACAGAGTTTCTGGTTCATTGGGGTCACGAGTGATTCTGCAGTGGGCCCCCTTGAGCATGTTTCTCTAGAGGAGACCCCTCTCCATGCAAGGGGGTTGCTGGGCTGTAGGGAGAGCACGTTCCCAGTTACAGACACGTGTTCCAGTTGCTCACTAGCTTGTCTAAACCAGCTTACCCTTCTACCAGCTGCAAGTGATGCACCCTAAAATGTTATTTATTCAGTGAGATCTTGGATTGTGTTCTTTCCTGAATGCAAAATCAATTATAAGGATTATATCATTTCTGGCTTTTGTTCTCCTGACTCTATTTTCCCTTAAAGTCTTAAATCCTTCAGCCATAAATTCTTTTACCTCTAGGGTTTTCCAGAATCTGAACCTCATGGCAAGAAGGGATGGCTGGTTGTGTGTGTGTGTGTGTGTGTGTGTGTGTGTGTGTGTGTGTGTGTTATGTGTGTGTGTTGTGTGTGTGTGTTGTGTTACAGGGTGGAGTGTGTGTGACTCTGTAGCTTTGTGCCAAAGGCAAGAAGGAAAAAGGACTGGAAGAAAAAAGTATAGAAGAGCAAGGCTTCCATACTGACTTTTCAACAATGCATCAACTCCAGGAAAGAGGGGATGGGTGCTCAGGGTGACCCCGAACTGCTCTCAAGCTGTCATTTTCCTCCCCTAGTTGTCACAGGTCAGGAGAAGGGTTGTTCCAAGAAGTCATCCTAAGGTTTCACCTTCCTTACTTCCCTAGCCCACCAACCCCAAACACTTGTCTGGGCTATGTAAGCCCCAGAGAGAGAGGGAGAGGTGTGCCGTGAGGGAGGGGCGGCCATGTGTTCATCTGGGGTAAAGGCCTGCCTTTTGACCCCAAGCCTAAGAGCTCTCTGTCCATGCCAAAGCCTGCTCCTGCATCTGGGCCTGTGGGGATGGGAGAGCCGCCAAAATCCTTGACCGGGCAGTGGCAGCAGAGAGCCAAATCTTGGCTACTGCCCCTATGCCTCAGCCCCAGGGCCAAACAGAACTGGTCTGGAGTTCCTTTCCCCCAAGGCCCTAAAGCAGAGAGCCTTCAAGCCTTCTGAAGCTGACTTAAGAAAGGAGTGGGGTTTGGGGGAGATTAAAGGGACTGTCACCAAATTGCCTGTCGCTAACGAAAGATGTTTCAAGGGGCAGGGACCTGGAGTGAATCAAAAAGTGCAATGTACTGTTAAGTGGCTGTGCAGAGAGCCCTGAGCCGAGGTCTATTTTTGGACATGACTTTTCCCCCCAATACCTGAAGTGTAGCCTACAAGGGAAGGAAGGGAACATTTGTTCTTTAGCATAAAAAAACACCTGAAAACCTTGGCATCCTTGTTCCGCAGGCTCTTTTTGGCCCCAAACAGTCCTCCCTCTGGTCAACAGGTGGCTTACTCAGCCTGGAGGATGGGAGAACTATCCCTGCACTGAGGGCACCCCATCACCTCAGAGCCCCGCCCACCAGCCAATGAGGATGCGCGGAGGTGACGTCACTGCATCCTGTTTCCCCGCTGGGAGGATGGGACTAGGCGGGGAAGAGAGCCAGTGAGTAAAGACGCCATCACTAATGTTGGTAAAGAAGTGGTGAAGGGCAAATGAGTCAGCAGCAAGTTTAAGCAATGAACAATTGCACCATGGGGTGTTTCTCAAATTCTTGTCTACTTTTAGAAAGTACGCAATGCCATTCAGTGGGCATCTTGATTCTGAAATAGCTACAGAAAATGTTAAAAATGCAGTGGGTGAAGATGTGCCCGCATTGACCTCTTTTCTGAAACAATAGTTAGCGATTGTGCCGAGTGTCCTTAAGCAAATCTTTTAACCTGGCTGTTCCTGGGTTTCCTCAGCTGTGCCATGAAGGGAATGTATAATAAAATATCTCTGGAGGTTCCTTCCAGTCTTCACATTCTGTGATTTGACGGTTGATACTCTGCTCACATTCTTAATACTTGAGCTGTGTCTACACAATGCCAAGACCACTAGCCAGTTCGGTTAGTGGGGACAAAATGTTCTCTCCAATCAATTCTTTGGCACGGGCTAGATAAAACGACCAGTTAATTGGCACCATTTTTCATTTCACAACGATTGCACTGGCATCTCTTGACCAGTGGTTCCTCCACGGCGGTGTCCTGACACGCTGCGTGCCTGGAGCGGTGATGAGGTGTGTCAGAGGCAATTGGTGACTAAAAATAAACGGTTGAGGTTTTTAAATGATTGGTGACTTTTTCATCAATTAGAACAGACTCGATGCATCCCTATAGGAATGGCCCTGCCAGTTGTTTGCATTCTGATATGGCTCCCTAGTATGAAAGAGGAAGAGATGAAACCACAGCTGGCAGGCAGGAGATTGCCTGTAGCCCCCTGCCTATCGGATGCCCAGAGGAGGGTGTCATGTGTCACCCATGTGAACATCTGCCACCTGCAGCACCTGCACGATGACTGATGGAGACCCCTGACTCATGGCTGGACATCACGCCACTGGAGACCCAGGCTCTGGAACAATCTGATCCAGGTGTGGATGGCTGCCAGGTCCTATGATCCAGTAGTCAGCCAGCAAAGAGAGAGTTCAACCGAGCATATAAGGAAGGGCCTGTTCACCATGCCTCGTGGTCCATAAAGATTCCGCCATAATCTGCCCATTGTTGAGGAAGGGGACATGGAATGGTGCCTAGTGAGCACTGAGGCGCCAGGTCCTGTGCCAGACGCTCAGGGCAGGTTTTAATGCTGCTCGCCAGTGGTCTTATGGGATGGCATTCTCTCCCTCAAGGGGTGTGGAAGAGTCCTGCAAAATTCTGGCCATTAGCCGGGCATGGAGGTGCATGCCTGTAAACCCAGTAGTTGGGAGGCATGGGCAGGAGGATCGCAGGTTCAAGGAGAGCCTCAGCAACTTAGCAAGATCCTGTTTCAAAAAAAAAAAAAAATAGAGAGAGAGGGATGGGAGTCTAGTTCAGAGGTAAAAAACAAACAAATTCTGGCCATTGAGTTGTGGGTAGAAGTGACTAAAAGTGACATGTGTCAATCCACATGCCACCAGGGCTCCCTGTCCCTCCAGCACGAGGAGGTGCGACAGAGTCCTGGGTTAGTGCAGAACAGAACCCCAGCCAGGTTGCGCTGCCTGGGAATCCTGTGGCACACAGAGAGCAAAGCTACAGGCCGCTACGGGTTTAGGGTCGCCTGCTACTGCAGCACAAGCTAATTTTGTGCTGACTGATGCAATGTTTTATATAACACAGTGACATGGGAGAAAAATGTGAGCCTTAGAGCTAAAAAGACTGAGGCTGGAATCTTAACACTTACGGATTGTGGACAAATCTGTTAACATCTCTGACCCTTAGCTTCTTCACCTAGAAAAGCGGTAGTATGACTCCTATCTCATAATCTTTTTATTAGGTTTAGAAATAATATGAGCCAGACGTGGTGGCGCATGCTTGTAATCTCAGCATTTGGGAGGCTGAGACTGGAGGATCTGGGTTCGCAGCCAGCCTCAGCGACCTAGTGAGGCTCTCCACAACTTAGTGAGACCCTGTTTCAAAATAAAGAAGAAAAAATAGGGCTGGGGGTGTATCTCGGAGGTAGAATGCCCCTGAGTTCAATCCCCACTATCGCAAATAATAATAATAATAATAATAATAATAATAATAATATTTATGAGATCCCTCACACAGGATTTGGCACATAGTACATGCTCAATTATAATTATTTTAATTTCACGTCTTTCTCAAAATAATGGTATCAATAAAGAGAGAGCATGGGGGTGTAAGAGAAGGGATACTACGCTACTGTTGTTTAAAATGCCATCAGACATGATGGAGAACACAGGCTGGGGTCCCCAAGGGTAAGTGAACGTGTGAAGTCATCTGTGTCGCCCTTCCCTGAGCTCAGAGAAGCCCTAAAAGGGAGAGGAGGCCCTGAGGATGCCATTTACAATTGAGGATTTTTATGGCCAGAGGAAAGGCGCCTCCACTTTGGGGAGTGATTATTGACACCTTCAGCATATAAAGTAAGAATACAGCAGTGCAGCAGGTGCGTGTCTGCGAGCCACGCTGAGGCTTGTTACCCTCCAAGCGAAGCACCGCCGAGGCCTTTCCCTGGAGGTCCCTTGAGCCAAACTCTTCTCCTAAATCAGCTCATTAGTATTATCGTGACCACTGCGTCTGGCTCAGCCAGGACCCAGTAATAGTCTGGAGAGTGGACTACAGAGAAAGGGAGAGAAACAGAGTCTCCATGAGGCAGGAGGAGGCCGAGGGGCCCTTCCCTCCTCCTGCTCCCCACCACATCTCCCCTCCCTACACGCCTGGCCTGATGGAGAAGCAGGAGCAGTCGGGGAGGGAGGCGGGGGGACCGTTCCAATTCCACATGGTCCTTCCCTCTCTAGGCCAGTTGCTCTGGAAACCGTCAAGTTCCAGCATGCAATTCCCACTTGCATTTAATTTGGTGGAGTATGTTAGTTCCAAGCCCAGTTTTCTCCAAGGTCTGTTCCAGATCACTGTTTTCCCTGGAAATGCCACATCCTGCCATGATCTTAAATTTACAAACACTCAGTGGCCTCCCCCTTGGGCCTCCTCAGTTCTGCCTCTGGGATGGAAGCTCCCTGGGCGTACCATACACATGGAGCGCAGACAGCCACTCAGGGCCCAGGGGAACACTTAGCCACCTGTCGTCAGCAGGGAGCACCTGTGCGCCGAGGCCCCCACAACCTTAGCTGCGTTAAAAATGATGGGATGCCCAGTTCTGGACAAAGTTCCACATGCCTGGGCAGTGTTTACACCTGCCATCAATCCGACCCCACTTGCTCCTGATTAACTTACTACTCTTCCATGAAGACCAAGATCCCATGATAATTCTCACGGCCATTGGGGTGACTCTGACCTCCAGCAGATGGGTGGTTCTTCTGTGTTAGGAATGTTTACCCAGGAGCATGTATTAGATGTACATGGATTTGTGGCTGGTGCACAGGGGCTTTATAAAGCATGATGAGGATGGAAATAAAGTTGTGAGATCGAGTCCTGGGGGCCAGTCGACTCATTTTGATCAAGATCCCAGGTTGTCCTTTGGCCCAGATTAAAATCTGTGAATTGGGTTTCAGAGACCACGAGGGGGACAAGCAGTGTTGACAGCCAAGTGAAAATATTCAGAAGCATTGTGAGCTTAACTTTTAAATCACTGGTTGCTTAAAATCTATTATGGTGGGTGGGAG
The DNA here is from genome assembly GCA_004027655.1 of Graphiurus murinus. Lineage (NCBI taxonomy): Eukaryota > Metazoa > Chordata > Mammalia > Rodentia > Gliridae > Graphiurus > Graphiurus murinus. The sequence goes on from PVLC010001051.1 coordinate 87,373, forward strand.
CATTTACACCATGGAAATGACAAGCCATACAGATCAAGGTGAAGGTGGCTCCTATCTCCTCCTCCTCCTCCTCCTCCTCCTCCACTTCCCCTTCCTCCTCCTCCATTTATGTGTGTGTGTGTGTGTGTGTGTGTGTGTGTGTGTGTGTTACTGGGGATTGAACCCTGGGGCATTCTGCCTCTGAGCTATATCTGCAGCCCTATTTTATATTTTATTTTGAAACAGGGTGTCACTAAGTTGAGGAGGGCCTCACTACTTTGCTGAAGCTGCCCTTGACCTATGATCCTCCTGTCTCAGCTTCCCAAGTACTGGGATTACAGGCGTGTGCTACCATACCTGGCTTCCTCCGTCTTCTTATTCTCCTTCTTCTCCGCTAGTTTATCAAGGAATGTATGGCTTCTGTTCCAGGGATGGCAATGGGATCAGAGGAATCTGTTTTGTATATGGAAAGAACAGACCCCTCTGGAACTATAGAAAGCTTGAGGACTTTTTTTTTTTTCTCTTGGTACTAAAGATTGAACTCAAGGACATTTTATCTCTGAGCTACATCTCTGAGCTACATCCCCAGCCCTATTTTATTTTTGTTTTGAAACAGGATCTCACTAAGATGCTGAGGGCCTCAATAAGTTGCTGAGGCTGGCCTTGAACCTCTGATCCTTCTGTGTCAGCCTCCAAAGTACTGAGATTATAGGCATGCACTACCATACCTGGCTTCTTGAGAACACTTTTTTAAAAATAACTTTTAATGTTGAAAGAAACTCTGATCAGATAGGGGTCTGTGGCTTCAGTCAGTGAGATTTTAAATGCAAAAGCTTTAGCTGACGTGAAAATTACATGTGACTGTTAGGTTGTGTGGAGCTGTAGAAGTGTGCGGTAGTGTTTTGGGAAAAGTCTTCATTGAATTCTCAATGGAGCAGTGGTCTCTTGTTGGTGTGGCTTCCAGAAAGGGAGTATCTACCCCCAAGTCTTGCAGAGAGAGAGTAGCCCCTGGATTGACTGTGCCCATTGCTGTGGGGGCTCCAGTGGGCAGGACAGAGAGCTTTGAAGAATGTCTTATGAACTGAATGGTGTCTCTCCAACATTCATTTGTTGAAGCCCTAAACCCTAATGTGACTTTGGAGATGGGTCTTTGGGGAGGTAATTAAGATGGCATAAAGGCATAAGGATGGGACTGCAACCCAATCTGGTTGGTGTCCTTACAGGAAGAGGAAATCTGGACACAAAAGACACCAGGGATGAGCATGTCCAGAGGAGAGGCTGCATGAGGACGCAAAGACAGGCTGGCTGTGAACCAAGGAGAGGCCTCCCCAGAAGCCACAGGTGGGCGCCTCCCTCCTGGACTTACAGCCTCCAGATGTGAGAATGAATTTCAGCTGTTTAAGCCCCCCAGTTCCTGGTATTGTTACACAGCCAACTGACTAATACAAGCTACAATCCAGGTTGGATTCTGTTCTTGTCTGGTTTCTTTTTTCATCCATTTTACAGGATAATTGAAACCTTCAGGGTTAAGGGGGACAATTATTCAGTCCCCCTTAACCTTGCCTAAGACTCTCCGTGTACCCAGTCATTCTACAGGGCGGGGCCATGTAGAATGAATCAGAACTCTGCAGAGTCCCATAAGGGGTGGCAGTTGGATTGGACATGAGTAGAACTCAGCTCTGCCAGGTTCTAGCTGCCAGGTTGTGAACATACCCTCATTCCCTCTGTGCCTTTGTGTCCTCATCTGTAAAATGGGGTTAAAAAATTATCTTCTCTCATAGGATTATGGTGGAGATGGAACAAGAAGGTGGAACGATTGTTCTTTCCTGGGGCAAAGCCAGTCTGGGCGCAGCCTGCCCTAGAGAGAAGTCTGCTCGCCCCAGCACTGTGTGTGTGTGTGGGGGGGAGGTGCTAAGGAGATGGGGGAGTGGTACCTGGGAGGCTAAGGTGTTTCTTCTCTGGGTGACTTGCACTGTAGAGGGGCAACCAGCGCAGAGATCTTACCCCGTTGAATCCTCCTTGCTCCCAGCTTATTCCCCAACTACATGAGCCCTTCAAAGAGAACACTGTGCATCTTAATAAATAGGATAATGAAGTAAACATTTCTCAGAAACCCTGGCTCTCAGCAAGCACTCAATAAATGGTAACGCTTTCTATATATACAGCGCCCACAAGCAATGTTCTCACTCCCTCCTTCCCCCACCCCAGTGCATCACTTGGGTACTGTTGAGAAGAACCACATCAGGTAGCTCCATTGACCAATATGGTTCAGTCTTACTAAGGAGAAGAGCTTCATTCATGCCAAAAGCTTCTCCAAAATCTTCCTAAACACCCAGGATTAAACAGACTTCGCTCCCCCTGGAATGACTCCCTGCCAGAATCCAGCACACACTAGCAGTTGGTCCTTGGTTCTCTGGTCCCAGAACCCAGCACCCACAGCAGGTGGTCCTTCCTGGCTCTTTGGTCCCAGAACTCAGCACCAGTACCCCCAGCAGATGTCCTTCTTGGCTCTCTGTACCTCCTCACCACGACTCAGCTCTGTGGCTTTACCAAACTCCAACCCCCTCATCCTCAGCTCTCTTCATGCACCATCAGCAAGTGCATTGGTGGCCTGGTGAGGGCACAGAAATCAACACTACTGGCTCCTGAAGGGAGACTTCAGACCTGCGGCACCTGCTTAAATGCAGGAGACAGGGATGGGCCCAGGGGCTTTGTACCTGACTCCCCAGGCATCTCCACCTAAATTGGCTGAAAGCTCCTTCAGCACTTTTTTTTTTTATCTTCACATCCCCTGGGATCTTGCTGAGCACATGGGGAGGCTCAGGTGGAAGTCACTTTGTGTCTGTGCATCACCTTCTGCTTAAAAGTACTTTAAAAGTCGTGTTCTGGAATGACCTGCTTTGTACCTGCCCAAAAGCAGACTTTGCAAAGTCAGGCAACGTAAAGGGTCAGTTTGCAATCTAACCTTGTCAGGGCCCTCATTGTTGAGGAACCTCTCTGTGAAGATTAGTGATAACAAACTCAACAAAGAGCCGAGGCTGAGAGAGGAGTCCAGGTAAAGAAAATCCTCCTGCTGATTCAGAGAAAGGCAGTCATGAGTTTCAAACATTCTGGAAATCTTACTATAATTTATTCTTTCTTTCTCTCTGCAGACGACAAGGAAATGGGGCCCAAAGCATTCTTCAGAGAAGCTGGAAGGGGTCAAGAGAAGGCCCTTAATTAGACATTGAAGATCAAAGCTGGAGAGAAGCTGTAGACCAGGACTCTTGGCAAATCTGACCAGATTTGGTACACTCCTAAGAAAGTGGAATGATTTAGTCAATTAACTCTTCCTAAGTCTATAGAAGAACCAGGACTAAACTAATGAAGGGTGGCGGCACTAGTAATTGAAGATACCAACTTATGCCTGATGTTTGTATTTCTTTGGATCTAACACAAATCACATATCCTGGTTTAAATTAATGTTTATTGGAACCATAAGTAGCATGTCTATTTAGTTGTATCCTTTTACCTTCATTTTAAATTTAAGCATAAAAATAAGTAGCTATAATGTGTGACAAAGATGTCAAAATGTCAAATACAATGTTATTTGGTCATGACTGTTGAATTTTGGGGAATGGAATAAATCAGGAGATTTATCAAAAAAATAAAAATAAAAAAATAAAACAAACAAAAAATAAATAAATTAATTAATTAATGTTTATAGGTATTTGAATTTGATGTTGCTGTTCTTGGTTATTTTAATAAAAATCTCTATTTAAGCTGAATGTGGTGGTACACGCCTGTAATCCCAGTACTTGGGGAGATTGAGACAGGAAGATTGCAGGTTCGAGGACAACCTTAGTGATGTAGTAAGACTCAGCAACCTAGCAAGATCTTGTTCCAAAATAAAAACTAAAAAGAGCTGAGGGGTAGCTCGGAGGGAGAATGCCCCTGGGTTCAGTCTCTAGTACCCACACCCACACATAAAAAGAAAAAGAAAATATCTCTATTTAAATTTATTCAAAGGATACCAATGCCACCAGAAACAAATGCTTTAATTATTCTTGCCTTTGGGGAGACAAAGAATTCAAACTTGGCTGGCAGAAGCTCTTGTTTCTCCCCAAATAACCACGTGCCCACTGGCATCTCTAGCTTTTTCCTGTGAGCTGGGGGCCATGTGCCTGGTAGGAAAAGTGACAGATGTTGCTTCTGGGCTGTAGCATGGAAGAGCCAGCACCCAACATGCCAACTCTGTGTCCTCTCCTGCCTCAGGGGCCACGGAAGCCACATGTTGAGGGGTCAGGGCAGGATGTGGGGTAGAGCTCCTCCATCAGCCTGAGCGGGACACTGTGAAAGCCCAGGAGATGGGGGGAGCCTGTGATTTCAGGGTCAGTTTGCTCCTGCAGCTTAGCCTTACCTGATTAGGCTCTCACTCCTGTGCCAGCACCAGAAAACAGACAGGGAGGCGGCGAGCCTCTACCCACGTGCCGCTTCAAGGAAGCCACTCTGCTCTGGGCACCATTTCCTCATGTAAACATTTAGACTTGGGTAAAGGTCAATCTCCAGTCTTGTGTTTTTGAAAATTTCAGTCTACACTAACTGAAAAGTTACCTGTTTCCAGTACCAGTGTCTGTCTATTCCTATTTATCTTTTTATCCATCTGTCTACTCATCAATGCATCTACCCACCA
>PVLC010001051.1:92123-161428 GCA_004027655.1 Graphiurus murinus
TCCATCCATCCATCCATCCATCCATCCATCCATCTTTCCATCCATCCATCCATCCATCCATCCATCTTTCCATCCATCCATCCATCCATCCATCCATCCATCCATCTTTCCATCCATCCATCCATCCATTCATCCATCCTCCCATCCTCCCATCCATCATCCATCCATCCATCCATCCATCTACCCACCCATCCATTTACTCCTGTTTCACTATAAAGGGAGCAGGGAGAGCTGAAGTGATGTTTGGGACTCAGCAACTTGCCTCGTCTCCTCTGTGTCCTGGAGAAGATCCCAGGGATCCCCTACAATGATGATTAATTTTATGTGTCAAACTGGGCTGGGCCAGGGCGCCTTGATAGCTGGTCAAACAGTGTTCTGGATGTTTCTGTGAGGGAGTTTGGAAAAGATTCACATCTAAGTTGGTGGGCTTTGAGTAAGCAGATTACCCTTCATAATGTGGGTGGGCCTCATCCAATCAGTTGAAAGTCTAAATAGAACAAAACAACAGACCCTCCCCAAGTGAGGGAGAACTCTCCAGCAGACTGCCTTCAGACTCCAGCTGGAACATATGCCCTCTGGCTCTCCAGCAGCCATCTTGCAGATTTGGGGGTTGTCAGCCTTCATAATCATGAGCCAATTCCTTATAACAAATGTCTTTATACACACGCACGCACGCACGCACACCCTATTATTTGTTCCTCTGGAGAATCATAACTACATTTAATGAGGGAAATGTAGGGTGGCTTCCTGGGCCTGAGTATAAGAAGGCAACAGGAGTCAAGCCAGGGTGGGGGGGGGGCATCAAAGGGAGTAGGGTCCAGGTTCCTGAGCTGCCCTGATCCGTCCATTTTCTGAAATATTTGCTCAAGCACACACACATATCCACATCTTCTAGCAACCAGAGTGTGGAGCTCAGGGCTCCTAGGCAAAGCTTCCCTGAACCGGCTTGTCTGTGAGCCCGGACTCCAAGGTAGAAACTGTTCTTGACTGGAGAGCTGGGGTGGGGTGGCACCAGGGGACCCAGGACCCTCACCAAGGAAATGGGGTGACAGCACCTGCGTCTCCTGCCCTGCTGGGTTTCGGGGAGGATAAACTAGAACAATGTATGCAAAAGTGCTTGGTGAATGGAAAAGTGCTATGCAAATGTGGGGTGCTGTTACCCAACATTCATTCATTTCACAAGCATGCTTTCTGCCAAGAACTGTGCTGAGGGTGGAATGCCAGGGAGGGGAGATGCAAGCTGTTCTCAAGGAGTTCTCCTTCGAGTGGGCGAGGCAGACAGATAAACCAGGGATTCCAGGGAAGGTGGAGTCTCGACTCCTTGCTCCCCAGAGGGGCTGGAGAGGGCTTCCTGCAAGCAGTGACATCCCTGAAGGAGGAGCAGCATTTAGGCAGGTGAAGAAAGAGCAGAGGGTGTGGAGGGCAGAGAGACCTGTGCGTGCAAGGATGGAGGAATGGGCTGGGAGAAGGAGTGGTGGACGGGCCAGGAGAATGGGTGTGAGGAAGGAAGCTGGTGGAGCCCGCCCCATCCACCACTGGCCTGGTGGGATCCCGTGGAAAGTACTCTCTGCACAGCATGTGACAGCATGCAAACATGAGATACCAGACACAGAAACACAAGAGGACATCCTCTGAGACACATGTGCAGGCAGAAATGTAGGCTCACAGTCTGGGTTTCCTAACTGGAATAGAAAAGGGAGCTTGTGCTACATGCTCACAAACATCCACTGAAGTTCAAGGTGCTGCTCAGAATCTGCCAGCACAAAACTAGCACTGTCATAGCACCCAAACCTCGGCCCTGTCCCTCCCTCCACCTGTACTCCCGACCAGCCCAGAGTCGCCCAGTGTCCCCTGGGCCAGTCGGCTCTCCCCGCACCCCCCCACCCTCCCCACCCCCCGTGGCTCTGCCCGGATTGTTTTCTGCATGCACACCCAGAGCTTGGGAAGAGCCAACAAAGACTGAGCTGTGCTTTGTACCCCCCCACACACACTCCCCAATTCTTTTCTCTTCTGGAAAACGCTTAGCACAAAGGCTAATTTATGAAGTCCCCAAAGATTTGAACTTTCCGCAGAATTGGCTGCAGCTTCTAGTGGGTTAGAGTCTAATTGGAGTAGAGCAGAAGCCGCAAGCTGTGCAGGGGGAGGAGGGAACCACAAGCCACACCAGGCCAGCATCTGGGGCAGCCTTCTTCCCCCGCAGAGAGCTGAGAGGGGGCACCCAGAGTGTGGGGGGGGGGCACAGATGAGATTCAGAGGGTAGCTGGCAAAGGGTGTGAAGCCGTGTGGCTGGAGGACCACCCATCACTGCTGACATCCTCGCCAAATCCAGAAGTTTCCCAAATACTGGAGGCTCCTAAATATGCTCGCTCACTGGGCTACCCTTCCTGCCTCCCAAGGTCCGGCACAAGGTCAACTCCAGTTTAACTCTACCCCTCGGATTTTTCTCATGTCTCCAGCCAAGGGCTGCCCTCATGGATAAACTTTCCCATCCCATCCCCGGCAGGCACTACATGAAGACTGACTTCTGGAAAGACAAATGCACATTAAAAATAAGAGGCCTTGCCAATGTGGCAGCACACACCTGTAATCCCAGTACTTGAAAGGCTGAGATAGGAGGATGGCAGGTTCAAGGCTAGCCTCTGCAACTTAGTGAGACCCTGCTTCAGAATAAAAAATAAAAAGGGTTGGGGGTGTGGCTTGGAGGTAGAATGCCCCTGGGTTCAATCCTCAGTAACACACACACACACACACACACACACACACACACACACACACACAAACGGACCTAAGTAACAGGAGATAACCCCAGCTCCTACTCTTCTCCCTTTTCTTAGAGAAATTACTTTATAAATCTTATAACCAGAAGTCCTTTCTCTGTCTCATTGAAATCTATGTACATCTGTTTAAAATCTCAATAACCCCTTGCCAGATTCCACCCAGGCCTCTTTCTCGGAGCCTGGGAACCCTCACATCAAAGTAAGATAGAGCTCCTAGCTCCTAGCTTCAGAGGGCAGGAGAGGAGCCTAATTATGGCTCCAAGTTGCAAAACTACTTCGTTTCATAAAGAGATGAGAAATTTATTTTTCCTTTGGATGAAGGCAATTAGCAGGAGCTGTAGCTCAGTGTAGAGTGCTTGCCTAGCATGCACAAAGCCCTGACTTCCATCTCCAACCATACACACACACACACACACACACACACACACACACACACACACACACACGAATAGCAAGCACAGATGGCCAGGTGAATCTGGGATAAACTCTGTATGACAAACGGTGCTGGCAGGTCCACCTACCTGAGCACTAGTTACTGTTCACCCTGAGAACACGTGTGGAGTGGGCTGGATCTGCTTGGTTCTGTTAAAAGAGGAGATTCTTCTCTGTCTTTGCCCCCCACGCACATCGCATTCCCTTGAGTGCTCATTTTATTCCATAATAAAGCTGTTTCCTTTCTCTTCTACCTTTGTGGGGAGGTCTTCTGGGTTAGAAGGAGATTTTAATTATCAATCCCCAGCAACTCTCATGCTCTCCTACAGAGAAGACATGGCAAGGCCCTGCCCAAGCCCCTCCCAAGCCAGAAGCAGGTGACGGGGAGGGGCACGCAGGCCAGGCCAAGGTCAGCGCCTGCTGGGATAACCGAGCCTGGGTGTCAGTGTCCCCGGGAAGAAACAGCTCAATGCATGGGGACCAGGCCCGCACAGCAGCTGGTCCTGCTCCAGCCCCAGCCTGCCTTCCGGGGCTCTCGCCTGCCCGGGTTCACCTGCTCTCCGTTACCCATCGATTGGGAAACTTTTTTTGTTTCTTCTTCATCATTGAGCTGGGCAAACAGAGCCTGTGTGTCATCGACCCACCGTGGAGGTGTGCGGGTTCCATTTTCTGTCTCCTAACTTCCCATTGTCCCCACAATGAACCTCATTCATCTGAACCCCATTTGTGACATTTTAAAGAATCACTCTTCTAGGGAAAGACGAAAGCGTACTTTGCTTTTTTGGTGAAGAAAGATTGCGTCAAGTAAATTTATCAATGGATTTGCTGGAAGCATTGAATTGACTAATTATTTTTGAGCATTCGGCATCTCCTCATACTGGGTTGTTGAATGTGGATTATTCCTCTGCTTTATCCTTATTCCCCAAAGTTCAATGGGAATCCCATGCAGGCCTGGCCTACACTGGCCTGGGCTCTGTCCTTCTCAGACTCAGGCTGGCTGGCTGCCTGCGGGGAAGGCTCAGAACAGACATTTAGTTTAAGCCTCTGAACTGTAATATATTCTCTCTCTCTCCCGTGTGTGTGTGTGTGTGTGTGTGTGTGTGTGTGTGTGTGTGTGTGTGTTACCGAGGTTTGACCTCAGAGACATTCTACCTAATAGCTACACCCCAACCCTTTTTAGTTTTTATTTTGAAAAAGGTTCTCACTAAGTTGCTGAAGGACTCATGAAGTTGCTGAGGCTGGCCTCAAACCTACAATCCTCCTGTCTCAGCCTCCCAAGTACTGAGATTACAGGTGTTAAGAAGGATACATGCTAATGTGCCACCCCCGGGCAGGGCTGCCACCTTCATTCTTGTGCAGGGGTGCCCAGGGCAGCATCTGTCACCAAAGCCCTCAGTGGTTCTCAGGGGAGTTGTGTGAGAACCTCTGTCACCTCTCTCAGGGGCTCCCTGTGAGTTCAGAGTCCTTGAGGTGGGACTTCAAGGTCAAGGTCTCCATCCCAGCTGCTGTTCATTATAGCATCTGGGCAACTTTTAAAAAAATACCGACGCTTGGCACCAGACTTAGCCACTCTGATTTCATCAGGCTGGGCTGAGTGCTGGGGACCAGGAATCTCTAAAGCAAAGCCAGGTTGATATACCTGAGACGAGGGGAAAGCCCTGACTTCTCAGACTGTCCAGGACTAGAACTGGGGCTGTGCCGGGAGACTTCGAGCAGGATAGTTGACCTCTCTGAGCCTCTGCTGGCTCCTTTCCAGTACTGGCCCAGCGTTACGCACCTTGCAGGGTTGACTGCAGCTGGCTTCCTCCACTAGCGCAGCCTCAGTTAATAACCTCCATAATTTCCCCTTGTCAAAAGTGCAAATTTGCCATCAATAATTAACTATGTTACCAACAGAAATTCAATTCTTATCAATGGAAAGTTGCTGCTTCTGGAGTTGTGGAAAGAAGATACCAGCTTCCTGAACTCCCAGCTCCTCCGAGGAGCGTCACTGCCGAGGCCCTTTTCCCTCTCTCCCAAAATCCTGCTTGGGGAGCCCATGCCTTTGAATCAAATTGTGGTTAGTTAAATCCTCCCTAAAATTCACTAGGGGAACTCTTGGCCTATATTAAAGTCCTGCACACTAGACCTTATTGTGAAGAAATGAGTTCTTTTCTGTTAAGAAAAACAATCACATTTATAGCACAGTAGGCTTGGACCTTAACGTCAGATTTCATGGGTTCTAGTCCACTTGCATGCCTTCAGCCAATGTCCCTCACCTCTCTCAGCCTCCATGTGCTCAACTAAGTTTTAGATTATGGCTGGGCATGGTGTATGTTTGTAATCTCAGTACTTGGGAGGCTGAGACAGGAGGATCGCAGTTTTGAGGCCAGCCTCAGCAACTTGGACCCTCAGCAACTTAATGAGACCCTGTTTCTCATATATACGTGTGTGTGTGTGTGTGTGTGTGTGTGTGTGTGTGTGTGTGTGTGTGTATTTTTTAAGGGCTGGAGGTGTAGCTCAGAAGTAGAATGCCCTTAGGTTCAATATTTAGTTAAAAAAAAAAAAATAGACTGTGATTCCCAAAGGTGGGTGAAAAATGCTGCCGCTGCCCTGAGGAGCATGCAATTCCATTTCTCATGCCTGCGGCCAATCTCAGCAAGACAGAGGGAGGCAGCTGAGTCATGGAAAGAATGTCCTTTCCCCAAGTATGTCCTTCCAACACACTTTTGGAGCCTGCTGTTGGTGTGGTGATCTGCCGGGTGTAGGTAGAGATTCCGCCTGCCTGCCCTCGCATACACTGTGGTTGGGAAGTTCAGCTGAGGCGTGCGTGGAACTGACTAACATGCACTAGAGAAGAGATCCAGCTGGGGATCCAGGCAGGCTCGCTAAGGAGGTAGCACGTTAACTGTGCACGCAGGAGGAGCCGGGTTTGGGTAACCAGGCAGGAAATGCCCTCCCAATGACAGGCATGCCAAGGGGCTCAGGGTGGGAGGCAGGCAGGAGTTGGTTCCTGGTGATCTTTCCTAGAGGTGAAATTGCTAGTTAAGAGGTATGCCTTTGGTATGCATTATTTACATGTATTCCAGATTTTTTTTTTTTTTTTTTTTTGGTTGTTGTTACTGTTTTCTTTTGTTTTTGCAGTGCTGGGGATGGAACCCAGAGCCTCATGCATGCTAGGCAAGCACCATACCACTGAGCTACATCACCAGCTCCAAGATGCTGTCCTCCAGAAAGGATACTCCAATATACACTTTGCCAGGCAGTTGGATGCCGGCTGCCTTGATGATCTGAAATGCAGGAGGAGGAGGTGCAGGGGCTGTGAGTTGGAGCACTTATCCATCCTTGGGCTGGCGTGGGTGCTCAGGGGAGAGTGCACACATTCCAGCTGTTGGGGAGCCCAATCTGTTGAGAGAGACACCCACAGACCCAGGGCTCCCCTGGAAGCTACAAGCAATTGTTGGTTTGTTTAAGCTGGAAATAGTCTGTCCTTCCTGGCTCTGTGAGGCAGCTCATTCACTTCCATGGAATTATTCACATGTTTCCAAGTGATCTCAGTGAGTCCCCTGACTCTCCAAGGGGCAGCTAAGCATCCTATTGGCACACTGGCTGACTGCTGTGCTGTCTGCCACATTCCTCGTCACATTCCTGCCACAGCCCCTTTAGCAATGGAGGAATTTCTAAGGCACTTGGTGACCTGTGCAGCCCCCAGCTTCTGGGAGTGGCTTCGAGGTGCTTTCGCAAGCCCTCGGGCAGGAAAGCCATGGGGAGCCTCTCAGGGGATCCTTGCAGTGGCCATCCAAGGCCTTAATATATGCAATGAGCTACTGACCAGTTTTTAAAATGATCCTGAGGAAATAAGCAAGAATATCTGCAGAGATTTGTCTACAAGATTATGCAGAAGAGCTTTGTTTATGGGAGGATATAACATCATTGAAAATGATATAAGTTTTCAGCCCTAAGGATTGGCTAAATAATGCATGGCATATTCATATGATGCAGGTGTTATAAATTATGTCATGGAAGAATCGCTCGTGACATGAAAAGAAACTTAAGACAATTGCAAAATAATATATACGGCACGATCCTATTTCTTATAGACACATAGAGACACAGGGATGACAGAAAAGTGGCACATCAAAAATATAAAACATTTGCGATTTCAAGATAGTGGAATTCTATATACTGGAAAAAAGATAGCCTCTTCAACAAACGGTGTTGGCAAAACTGGTTAACCATATGCAGAAAAATGGAAATAAACCCCACTTTCTCACCCTGCACAAGAGTCAACTCAAGGTGGATCAAAGACCTGGAAGTCAGACCAGAGACCTTGCAGGTACTTGAAGAGGGCATAGGGCCAATACTACAACACATAGGCACAGGTAAAAACTTCCTCAAAAAGACCCCAAAAGCACAAGCAACTCAAAGGAAGATCAATACATGGGATTGCATGAAACTGTAGAGCTTCTGTGCAGCAAAGGAAACTACCAAGAACCTTAACAGACAGCCCACAGAGTAGGAGAAAAATTTTGCCAGCTACTTTTCTGATAGAGGACTACTATCTAGGATATACAGAGAACTCAAGAAGCTCACAGCTAAGAAAACAATAACCCAATCAAAAAATGGGCAAAGGATCTAAATAGACACCTCACAAAAGAAGAAATACAAATGGCCAATAAATGTATGAGGAAATGTTCCACATCATTAGCAATCAGAGAGATGCAAATCAAAACTACCTTGAGATTTCATCCAACTCCAATCAGAATGGCAATCATCAAGAACACAAACAACAACAAATGTGGAGAAGTGGGAACTCTAATACATTGTTGGTGGGATTGCAAATTAGTACAACCACTTTGGAAAACAGTATGGAGGATCCTCAGATGAATGGGAATGAACCTACCATATGATCCAGCAATACCACTTCTGGGTATCTACCCAAAAGAATGGAAACCAAACTATCAGACCGATGCATGTGTATCTATGTTTATAGCTGCACAAATCACAATTGCCAAACTATGGAAACAGCCAAGATGTCCATTGACAGATGAATGGATTACAAAACTATGGGATATGTACACAATGGAATTTTACTCAGCCATAAAGAAGAACAAAATCCTGTTATTTGCAGGGAAATGGATGGAACTGGAAAACATTATGTTAAGTGAGATTAGTCAGTCACAAAAAGTAAAAAAGCATATGTTCTCTCTAATATGTGGATGCTAGGGAGAAGATGGGGCATAAGAGGGACTCCAGATGAAAAAGGAGAAACCCTAGATAAGAAAAGAAGCTGACTTAACTGAAGGGGATGGACAGGGGCGGGAGGAACACCCTAATGCACATGTTGTACTTTTACAAATATATCAAAGTCAATCACTAAACTGAACTTGAGAAGGAGGAAGGGCGAGGGAGTGGGGTGGGAATTGGGGAAGGGGTTCAATGAGAAATGTGTGCATATATGCCTTTATCAGCTTGTACCTAACAAAGATGTATGATTACAATGCACCAATTAATAAAAAAAAAAGTGGAATTCTAAGAAATTTGAATGAGCTTCTCTGCATGGTTTCTACAAGAAATGCTCATTACTTGTATATCAGAATAAAAAATATTTTATTTTACAAAGTGACACCTCCCAGGTACAGGACAATGAATCCCATCTAAGACAGGTACAGGTGGGGGCTGGAGCCCAGGGAACAGGCCTCCGGGAGGGAGCAGGTCCTGGCTGCTGGGGCTTCAGCTGTGCCCTCCTCCACCGGGTGCCATGCAGCAACCCCCCCAACCCCCCACCCCCCGCTGCTTATGCAACCACCCTGCAGGAGAAATGCACTTGGCAGCCTCAGCCCTGAGCAGATAGATCTTCCGACTTCTCAGCTCCATTACTGACCATAATGGGACAAACGAGAACTCCGGCCGGATGGTTGCATAAAAGCAGGAAGAATGGATTTTTTCTGGCCACTGCGTTCCACTCAGCTGAGCAGGCACATTGGAACTCCTTCCCGCTGACTGTTCAGCCCATGCAGGGCAGGCTATGCTGCGCTTACGCTTGCAATGCTCCCGAGTGGATGAATAATTAACACTTGCAGAGCGCCTTACTTGTAATAACCCAAATGATCCTAACAACACTGTGAGGTGCTACCGGTAACGGTCCCATCACCAGTGAGGCACAGAGGCAGAGGGCGAGCTGCGAACCCAGACCCCAGGCTCATAAACAGAGCCAAGAGCAGCGCAGGCCATGCGGCCTCTCTGGCTGACAGTTGCTGTCACAGTCCTGTTTCCTTGGTGATTTGGGGTTTTTCCTGGATGACTCTGCATTCCTTCAGGGTATGAACCATAACCTTCATGTTTATGTGACCACGCTGGCCCCTCCCAGGGGCTTCAACCCTGGACACCCACAGCCCATCCCCTGCACCACTCCAACGGCAGAGGAAGAGGATAAATCCTGTTGAACCAGACTGGCTGCCAGAGGCCTGTCTGTAGGTGATTGTGAGGCTGGGGAAGCCACTGGGTGTGTCAGGTCTCAGCTTTCTGGGGGGGTTCTTGCTGCTTTTCCAAAGCATCTTCTCAAATGCCTTTTCAGCCCCAGGTTCCTGGATCCTGCTCTTCAAAGGATCACAGCCTGAGGCCTTCTGCAAGAAAGGGAGACCAGCTAGGAGAAAGGGCATGCGGCCCAGAGGGAGAGCCCACTTCTTGGCTGTTGTTCTTTCCTCGGGGCTTCTAGGCTGGATTCCAACCCAGGATGTAGGAGGTTGTTACCAAGTCTGGGCAGATCACTACAGACATGTGAACAGGGGTTAGCTCAGCATGATGGGTCTAGGGGTGACTCTGTTCAGGGCTTTGCTTCTCAGCCTTTTCTAATTTTCTGCAACGAATATGATTACGTGGGCAAATTAAGTAATTAAAGGGAGGGAAAAGCCACTGTTCTTGCTGTTTTTGCGGGACTCTTTCCCAGGCCACGTTAGGCTGCTAAGGTCCCAGGTGCCCTCTATTTCGTGCGGATCCATGTGACTTTCACACCAGCAGGTTCCCATCCCCTCTCGTCTTTCACCCCCTCCACTGTATACTAATTTGTTGAAAACCTTGCAGATTTCAGAGCCTTCCACAGGCCTAAGCCTGCTGGCCCCCACAACCCTGGCTTCATGAGAACTTATCTTTCATGTCTTTGTAGATGATGCCTTGGTTCCGCACCTGGACTTTAGCCCCCTTATTGTAGAACACCTGCAGTCAGATGTCAACAACCACATCTGCAACAAGCAACTTTGTCCCACACCTTCCTCGTCCCTCCACGTTCTGCTCCCTCTCCAGTTTTCCATCTCTACCAGCAGCAGCAGCACTGGGTTCTAGGAAGGAAAGTTAATGGCAATATGAATGCTTTTCCCTCTTAGGTTGGTCATTCAGCTAACCGGGGTGCTGTTCTCCGCAAAATGCCTTTTAGAGCCAGGCATGGTGGTGCATGCTTGTAATCCCAGCATTCGGGAGGCTCAGACCGGAGGATCCGGGTTCGCGGCCTACCTCAGCTACCTAGTGAGGCACTCCTCAACTTAGTGAGACTCGGTTTCAAAATAAAGAATACAAAATAGGGCTGGGGGTATAGCTCATAGGTAGAATGCCCCTGAGTTCAATCCCCAGTACCGCAAAAAAAAAAAAAAAAAAAAAAAAAAAAATGCCTTTTAGACCTGTCTGAGTCTGTTTTCTGTTGCTGTAACTGGGTACTACAGACTGGGTAATTTATAAAGAATAAAAGTTTATTCAGTTTATGGTCCTGGAGACTGGGAGATGAGGGTCTGCATCTGGTGAAGGCCTTCTTGCTGGTGGAGACTCTGCAGAGTCTCCATACTGTGCAGGACATTACGTGGCAAGAGGTGCACATACGAGAGCCAAAGTGGCTTTCGTGACAGACCCACTCTTGAGACAACCCATTAATCTGTCAATGTATTCATCAGTTCTTGAGTGGATGAATCCACTTTTTAAATGTCCCACCTGAGCTGGGTGTGGTGGTATACCCTTGTAATCCCAGTACTTGGGAGACTGAGACAGGAGGATTGCCGGTTCAAGGACAGCCTCAGCAACATAGCAAGACCCTCAGCAACCTAAAGAGATACTGGGTCAAAACAAAAAAATAAAATCAGGCTGGGGTTGTAGCTCAGAGGTAGAATGCCCTGGGTTCAATCATCAATGCCACCAAAAAAAAAAAAAGTCCCACACTTCTTAGTACTGCACAATAGGGAATTAAGTTTCAACATGGGTTTTGGTTGGGGACATTCAACCATGGCAGGACTCTCTGTCCTCTGTCTCGCTGCTAGTCCTGACTCATGCCCCAGACCCACTGCTGAGCCCCAGGACTGTATCCCATTGCTTTTGCACCTCTAGGATCTGCCAGGGTACCCAGTGCACTGTACACCCTCCATGCATGCTTCTTGGTTCAATGAATGAATCCATGAACAATGGGGAAGAGGAACACTTCTTCATAATTTGTCACCTTGATCTCAGTTTTTTCCCTTGCAATCCTTTCTGTATTTCTCTACCAGCTGACTCTTCCAAAACAGTGACGACTGTGTGAATCCCCTCTTTTTATTTTTTGGTACCGGGGATTGAACCCAGGGTCATTTCTACCTCAAACTACACCCCCAGCCTTTTTTATTTTTTATTTTGAAACAGGGTCTGCTAAGTTGCTGAGGACCTCAATTAAGTTGCTAAGGCTATCCTGGAACCTGCAACCCTCCTGCCTCAGCCTCCAGAGTACTGGGTGTGCCTCCATGCCTGACTTTTTCTGGTATCTTTAATGTCACACTGGCTGGCAGGCTTTTGAAATTCAGCCCCTCTTTGCCTTTCTTTGTAAAGAATCTTTTCTCTCATTCTCTGATGCTCCCCTTCAGGAGACCTGGCCCCAGCATACTTGCCTTTTGGTGGTTTTCTTTTGTTTTGTTCTGTACTGAGGGTTGAACCTAGGGGCATTCTATCTCTGAGCTACACCTCCAGTCCTTTTTTAAATTAATTTTTTAATTTTGAAACAGGGTCTCACCAAGTTGCCTCGACTGGCCTCCAACCTGTCTCAGCCTCCCAAAGACTGGGATTACAGGCGTGCACCACTGCACCTGACTGCCCTTTGCTCTTTTCTGCTTGCGAGCTCAGCCCCTGGAGCTCATGCTTCCTGCTGGCTCACTTTCTCCTAAGTGCGGTGGGCATCCTCTCCTGTGATAGACTGGTTGCAGTAACAGTCCCAATCTGTTCACGACACCCTGTACTGCCGCTGCTGGGTAGTCGCCTCCCACGCTGACCCTGGCTTGACCGCGTGACTTGTCTTGCTCAATGGAAAAGAGCAAACATGATGGTAGCAGACTTGAAAAGAAGAGCCTGCACATTGGGGTTGGCGCTCTCTTGCTGTTCTTGGGAACCCAACATCTGTCACCACAGAAGCAAACCCAGGCCAGCCCAGTAACCCTTAACATCGTCACTGACAGCCAGGCAACCGCCAGACACATGAATAAGGCCATTTGCTGACCCACAGAATTATGAGCTAAATAAATGGTCATTGTCTCAAGTTTTGGGGCTACTCTGTGGTGTAGCTCACGACTCTCTGAGACTATGTGTTTGCCGAAAGTTGTCATGAAGATTGATCACCATTTGAAACTTTCCAAGTCCAGCTATAGATGTCCTGATGGAAGTACAAAAACATTCACTAAAGTTTGGGGCTTATTTTGCATTATTTTGTTTAAGAAGGCCCGCAGTCGAGGAAGAAAAGAGAATAGGGGTAGAAGACAAGGAAAAGACCAGAGGAAAGGGGAGAAGGCAAACACGGTGTTACATCACCAGCACGATCCTTCCTGGGGAATGTCCCACAGAGCCCAGTCAGGAGAGCGGCCATCCTGGGGTGCCAGCAGTCGCCTGGCTAGAGGACGCTGGGGCATTTTTTCTTTCTGTACTAATACTGAACTCAGGGGCATTCTACCACTGAGCTATACCCCTAGCCTTTTTTTTGTTTTTTAAATTTTGAGACAGGGTCCTGCTAAGTTGCCCTTGCTGGCCTCAAACTTGGCAATCCTCCTGTCTCAGCCTCCCAAGTAGGGTAACAAGATAACAGGTATGAGCCATCACATCTGGCTGGAAGCTGAGCCGTTTGTCTAAGGGACTCCTTGGTCCCTTACTCTCTCACTCCCTTGCACACGCACATACACACCCTACATGAAGACTAGCCAGGACAAGGGCACAGCTGGAACTGTCTATGTCCTGAAGATGAGGCTCTGGCTTTCTTATTTACTCCCAACTCTAGTAATTAATTAATGACTAAGGAACTAACACATAGCTAAGCTGACCCATCTACCCACAAATCACCCCCAGCCCTCACCAAGCGAACAGAGCCAGCCAGGGAGGAAGGAGCAAAGCCTAACATGCTTGGGCAGCCTTATGTTTTCATCGGTGAGCCTTTAGAATGTGGGACCCCCCCCCCCAGCCCTCCATTGGAGGGGGTGACCCAGCGGTTAGCTAACACTGCCTTTCTCCTCCCCCATCCTACTCAGCTATAAAAGCCTGCTGGACGCTCAGAACCACAATCACTCAACTAAAGCAAAATGAACTGGAAGTCAGTTTGGGGGGCGTTGAATAAATATAGGCTTATTTGTTAATGAACAAAGCCATCAGGCAGAACTAGAGAAAGTCAAGAAATAGGTGAGACCCTAGAATGGCAGGTGACTGCCAAGCATGGCTGTGGCTCAGGGGGAGGCCAGCAGACGTCCTAGTCGGCTGTCTGCTCATCTGCAGGAAGCCTGGCTTCCTGGGCCTGCTCAGCTTGGACAAGCCGCCATCTTCACCGGGTCTGTCAGAAGAGCGTTAACCCAAAGCCACTGCTGTTTATAGTTGGGCATTTATGCCATAGATCTTTACTGAGGGCTGACTATGTGCAAGGCACTGCTAAATACTAAAAATACAAACGTTTGCTCAAAGCTTTGTTTAATAGTTAATGGGAAGCCAGGCATGGTGGTGCATGCCTGTAATCCCAGTGCTTGGGAAACTGAGACCAGAGGATCAAAAACAGCTTCAGCAGCCGGGCGTGGTGGCGCACGCTTGTAATCCCAGCATTTGGGAGGCTGAGACCAGAGGTTCCTGGTTCACGGGCCAGCCTCAGCTACCTAGTGAGGCACTCTGCAACTTAGTGAGACCCTGTTCCAAAATAAAGAACAAAAAATAGGGCAGGGGGTGTAGCTCAGAGGTAGAATGCCCCTGAGTTCAATCCCCAGTACCGCAAAAAAAGACAGCCTCAGCAACATAGCAAGATTCTCAGCAACCTAGTAAGACCCTGTTTCAAAATAATAAAATAAAATGGGCTGGGGATATAGCTCAGAGGTAAAATGCCCCTGGGTTCAATTCCCAGTGCCACACACACACACACACACACACACACACACACACACACACACACACACTCCCAGAGTTTATGGGGCCCACATAGGCCTCCAGCCAAAGCAGGGCAGGCACAGTCTTAACATTCAAATAAAAAGTAAATAAATTAAGTCCTAGGAAAGAAAAATAAATTAGGGAAAGCTAAAGAACTCTAAATAAAAATATGAACTCTAGTTAATAATAATAATAATGTATCAATTTGGCTCATTAATTGTGACAAATTGTGCCATACTAATGGGAGATGTTAATAGAAGAAACCCAGGGTAGAGCATATGGGAGCTCTCTCTACTCTATTTGTAGCTTTTCTATAACTCTAAAATAAACAGTTTTTTAAAAATGTAGCTGGACATTGTGATATGCACCTGTAATCCCAGCTACTCAGGAGGCTTGGGTATGAGGGTCTCTGAAACCCAGGAGTTCAAGATCGGCCTGGGAAACACAGCAAGATGCCATCTCAAAAACAACTTTTTTTAAAGAATGAATTAGTGACTAATTGATCAATTACAATGTTTGCTTAGTGTTATGCAGAAATAAACAGGATGCTGTGATAGAAATAAACAGGGTGCTCTGACAGATAAATAGCAGGAAGAACATCCATCAGTAGCAGAGAGAATTCAGACCATTCCTGCTTATGGCCCTGACAGGTGTCTATGGAGGGCCTGCGTGCATTAGGCTGGGGATAGTGAGGAGGATGAGGTGTGCTCTTTGCCCTTGATACCAAAACCAAAAGAGGCAACCCAATTTGTGTTCTCTCTCTTTCTCTCTCTCTCTCTCTCTCTCTCTCTCTCTCTCTCTCTCTCTCTCTCTCTCACACACACACACACACACACACACACACATACACACACGCTTGGAAAATGCAGACTTACTATTTGACTGAATTATCTAGCTGCTTTCTAGTCTTGTCTGTAGGCCTGTGTAGACCCTGCCTGGATGTGGATTGGCAGGTATATTTCATATACAAGTTGCTACTTAGAATGACCTAAAATCGCACTGGAGACTTAAGCTTCACTTGCCTTTCTTTCCCTTGACAGGTGCCACCAGTCACTCTGCAAAGTTTGGGGATCTATGAGGCGACCTTCAGACCCTGGTGTACCTCCTGGTGGATGTCAGTAACTCTCCACTGTTATTGATTGGTTTGGAACTGCAGAGGCCACCTCGACTCAGAATGGTGGCATCCAGCGATCTTTGTGTGTGTGTGTGTGTGTGTGTAAGAAAGGAATGTTATGTAAAAATGAGGACAAAGTAGGTGACCAAACACATAGCCTCTGTCGAGCTCCACCCCTAACTGAGAGCAGGAGTCCCTTGACCACACTGGACCTTGGGTAACATCAAAATAAGAAGACCTTTCTATGTCTTCTATGAGTTACTGACAAAATCAAATGAGATTGTGATGAGTGCTTTCAAAAATAAAAAGTATTCAAATTTGAAGTGTTGGAATTGCTTTTTTTTTTTTTTTTCTGGTGCTGGGGATTGAACCCAATGGCATTCTACCCTGGAGCTACACCCCCAGCCTGGTTTTATTTATTTATTTATTTATTTATTTATTTATTTATTTATTTATTTATTTATTTATTTGAAACAGGGCATAACTAAATTGCTAAGGATGGCCTTGAACTTGTAATCCTCCTGTGTCAGCCTCCCAAGTGCTGGGATTGCAGGCATGTACACCCCTACTCCTGGCTGTTTGTTATTAATTGTGAAGGTTATCATGGTTCAAGGAAAAAGGTTTTGTGTGTGTGTGTGTCTGTGTGTGTGTGTGTGTGTGTGGTGCTGGGAATGGAACCCAGGGGCATTCTATTTCTGAGCTACACCCCCAGGCTTTATTTATTTATTTATTTATTTATTTATTTATTTATTTATTTTTAAAGTCTCACTAAGTTGCAGAGGTCCTCACTACATTGCTGAGGCTGTCCTCTGACCTGTGATCCTCCTGTCTCAGCCTCCCAAGTACTGGATTTATAGGTGTGAGCCACCATGCCTGGTTAGATTCTTAAGTTTTACTACTTAATAATAAGGCTAAGCCTATTATCATAGCTAAGCAGAACAAGCTCTATTTGTTTTGTGCCCAAGAGCTACTTCTCTCTGTCTTCCAAGTCCACATAAACACTCTCCACTGTCGTAGGATCATAACTGCCTCTGACGGGTATTTATGGAGCCCCTGCTCCACACCAGGCATTGTAAGACCGGGTCTCCCTTCATCTGCCTCCATCTACCTTGGTCCCAGGGAGAGAATTCTGATTGGTCTAAATCAGTCATGGCAATCACATTCCCCTTTTCCAGTGATTGCTCTAAGGGTAGACATATGTCTCAATTTTGGCCAATAAGAAATAAGGAAAAGTCTGATTTCCAAGCCATGACTTAAAGAATTTCAAGAAGAGAAAACTTACTGCCTCTGCCCTGCCTTTCCTACTGGTGTGAGGACTCAGTGCTGAAGGGGTAGCATTCCTCTTGCATCTGCAAGACCAGGGACACCAGGGAAACAGACAATTAGAAGGAGGAGGATTCTTAGAGATGCCACTGTGCTACCACACCCGCCCACCTCCAGGCTCCTGGGTAGAAGAGATAACTAAATGCTGTTAATGCTTACACCGCTGTTACTCCCAGTCAATTGCATATGCAAATTGGTGCCATCGCTAAGAAATGTGATGTGGCAATGTATTTCTATTTTGAATGCACATATCCTTTGACTAGATAATTTCACTTATCAGAATTTCTCCCACAGGTTTACTCACACAGCGCTCAAATAAGTATATTTAAATATATTAATTGCAGCATTATGTATGTAACAATATGGTTAAATAGATTATGTATCCATGGATGGAACATATACAGACTTTACAGATAGGCGCAGGCCTACATATACTGGTAAAAAAAAAAATTAAATTCTAGATATATGAAGGTAAGCAAAATTAATAATGGTCGAAGCTGGATGAGGGGCACATGAAGATTGGTTATACTGGTTTTTTTCTTACAAAGGCATTATGGAGATTTAAAAATTTATAAAATGAAAAAAGTTAAGACAAGGGGCATTAATAGTAGTGCAAATAAGATCATATGACATGATTTCTGTGATTTTTTTTAAAGCAAATACATATATTAAGGGTAGAAAAAGAATATCCCTGGGAAGACTTGACAGAAACTGGTAACAATAGTTACTCCTTAAGAGGATGGGGGAGGTGTCTTTTGAGCTTTTTTTTTTTAAATCCTGTCATCTAATACTTATTTATTTTTTATTAAATACTTATTTATTTAATATTTATTTTTTAAATAAAATATTTAAAAAATCAACCAAATGGAAAAACAATAGACAGATGGACAAACAGTCTATATCCTCACAATATGGCCTCAAGTGTCACTTGGTTCAAGCACCAACCCCAGGGGGGCCCAACTCACATGGCTAGCCCCCAAAGGGTCATTGTGATAAGTCAGCGTTTTGTTGCTATAATCACAGCACCTGGCAAGAACAACTTAGAGGAGGAAATATTTGTTTGGGCTCAGGGTTTCAGAGGATTCAATCCACGTGTGACCCACTCCATTGCTCTGGGTCTGAGGTGAGGCAGAACATCGTGATAGTAGAAGGGCATGGCGCTGCTCAGCTCATGATAGCTGGGAAGGAGAGAGAGGGGGAGAGAGAGGCTGGGAAGATGAAAAATAAAAATAAATCCTTCTAGGGCATACCCCCACTGAGCTGCTCTTCCAACTAGTTCCCACCGCCCAGTACTCCACTTAATCCATCAAATGGATTAATCCAATGATGAGCTCGGAGCCCTCAAGATCCAATCACTGTCTGAAAGGCCCGTCTTGGAACCTCGTGGCACTGGGGACCATACTTTCAACATATAAGCTTTTGGGGACATCTCAGATCCAAACCCTAACAGTGATGCTGAGACAGGTCAGTGCTCAGCCTATAAATGATAAACAACAACAAAAATACCAGCATGTCCATGGGATGTAAAAGCTTTGTCTTTAAAAAAATCATTCCAAGCCGGGCGTGGTGGCGCACACTTGTAATCCCAGCATTTGGGAGGCTGAGACCGGAGGATCCAGGTTCGCAGCCAGCCTCAGCTACCTAGTGAGGCACTCAGCAACTTAGTGAAAGTCAGTTTCAAAATAAAGAATAAAAAATAGGGCTGGGGGTATAGCTCGGAGGTAGAATGCCCCTGAGTTCAATCCCCAGAACCGCTAAATAAATAAATAAATAAATAAAATAAAAAATAAAAAAATAATTCCAGCTGGGTATAGTACTTGGGAGGCTGAGACAGGAGGATCCCAGGTTCAAAGCCAGCCTTAGCAACTTAGTGAGGCTCTCAGCAACTTAGGAAGACCCTGTTTCCAAATAAAAAATAAAATAGGACTGAGGGTGTACCCCAGAGGTAGAAGTCCCTTGGGTTTCATCCCCAGTATGACAAAAAAAAACAAATAAATAATAATAAAAAAGTAAATCCAGGGCTGGTGTTGTTGCTCAGTGGCAGAGATAGAGATGCACTTAGTAAGTTCAAGGTTCTGGGTTCAATTCCTAGAAACACACACACACACACACACACACACACACACACACACATACACATAGACACACACACATACACACACACACACACAATAGTTCCACTGTGGACATATTTTAAAAGCAGAAAACCACAGGGAACAGATTTTTTTAAATTATTAATTCCATGCTCAATAATGACCACATTGTATCTTAGGGTGAATGTGTATGTATGTATCTGCTCCTGTATGAACAGAAAACACACACCATTTTGTAATCTGATTTCTTCCTGGTTAGAAATGTAATTTTCCTGCATCATCAAATATTATTTTACAATATCATTTTTATTGTCTGTATATTGCTCTAATATGGCTTTTCAAACATCTTACCAATTTCCATTTTGGAATTAGTTGATCTCTCTTTTTAGTTGATCACCTCCCATTTTAATGACAGTATTTATTTATTTATTTATTTATTTATTTATTTATTTATTTATTCATTTATTTATGCTGGGGTTGAACCCAGAGACATTCTACCTCCAAGCTACACCCCCAGCCCTATTTTATTTTTTATTTTGAAACAGGTCTCACTAAGTTGCGGACGGCTTTACTAAATTGCTAAGGCTGGCTGCAAACCTGTGATCCTCCTGTCTCAGCCTCCCAAGTACTGGGATTACAAGCATGCACCACCATGCCCAGCTAGTGGCAGTATAATTCTAAATCACAGTTACTGCTAACAATTTCTGGATTCCATAAATATATACCTCAATTTTCTTTTTTCCTTCCCTCTTTCTGTCCTTCAATAAATACTTATTGGGTCTATGGGTGCTGCTCAGTAATATAGCATATACATAAGATATGTGAGGTCCTTGGTTCAATTCTTAGTACCACAGAATAAATAAATAAATATTTATTAAGAGCAAAACAACAAGATTCAAACAAAGCAACTATAAATGACACTTCTGAGACATTTGGAGAAATTTAATATAAATTAGTTCTTTCCTGATGTCAAGGAATTGTGTAATAATTGACTTGTGGTTATGTAAAAAAAAAATTCTCTTTTTAGGAAATACTACCGTATTTAGGAATAAAATGTCATGATGTTTGGAATTTGCTTTAAAATGTTTTGCCTGAGCCGGGCGTGGTGGCACATGCTTGTAATCCCAGCATTTGGGAGGCTGAGACTAGAGGAACCGGGTTCCAGGCCAGCTTCAGAGTGAGGTACTCCGAAACTTAGTGAGACCCTGTTTCAAAAAAAAAAAAAGAAGAAGAAAGAGGGCTGGGGATGTAGCTCGGAGGTAGAATGCCCCTGAGTTCAAACATCAGTACCGCAAAAAAAAAAAAAAAAAAAAAAAAAATGTTTCGCCAAAATAAATAAATGAAGCAAATATGGACAATAATAACTGTTGCATTTGGGTGAGTGTTCTTATCTACATTATTTTACAGCTTACTTCTCTGTATGTTCGACATTCTCATTCCATAGAAAGTCTCAAGTGCAATGTGACTGTCGCCTCCTAGACCTGTGGGACCCTGGCTTTCCTTGTTCCTTTTACATGGTCATCACTGCAGGTGGGTTCTTCCAAGTTTTAAAAAGCTGCCCTCCCAATGGCCTTGAGTCTAGAGGAATTCCCAAACAGAGGTACGATAATGTAACAAACACATGTCACAAATCAGCTCTGTGGGGTGTGGTGTGTGCGTGTGGTGCCCCTGGGCTTCAGTTCAGCAAACTTTTCCTGGGTACCCAGGTATGGCTGGCACTGTGAAGGTACCAAGGATTCAGAAGTGATGGCTGGACCCCTATTCTCCACTTACAACCTAGAAGAAGGAGGTAGAAAGTACACCCAGCCAGCCAGAGGGAGAGGAGCTGGCAGGCCTCTTCAATAATAGAGCGAGACCCCAGCCGGCCTGGCGGATTTGGCCAGAGGGACTCAAAGCCTGAAGCAGCCAATGAACCTGTGGATGTGTGCTTCTTGGTTTGGGGCTGGCAAACTTTTTCCTCAGTGGGCCAGATGGCAAACATTTTAGGCTTTGCCAGGCCAAGAGGCAAAAATCTAGGATAGTACATAGGTACTTTTACACCAATAGAGAAAAAATTCCCACAATTTTTGTTGCTGTTGTTGTTTTTGTTTACAAAATTCAAAACCTTATTTATAGACATTGAAATGTAAATTCTTATAATTTTTACTAGTCAAAACTATCGTTCTGCCTGGCAAGGTGACTTATGCTTGTAATGCCAGTACTTGGGAGGCTGAGACAGGAGGATCACAGGTTTGCAGCCAGCCTCAGCTACTTAGTGAGGCACTCCGAAACTTAATGAAACCCTGTTTCAAAATAAAGAATAAAAAATAGGCCTAAGGGTGTAGCTCGGAGGTAGAATACCCCAGGGTTCAATCCCCAGTACAAAAAAACCCAAAAAACCCTATCATTCTTTGGGGGGATTCCCCTCCGATAATTTAAGTTTGTAAAAATCATTCCCACTCCTGGGCTGGGCTCAGTGTCCTCCTACCTAACATGATGGCCCAGCTCTTAACAGAATGGTTAGATTTGAGAGCTGCTCTCAGCCGTGGGGACCGGAACGGGCCTCATCTTGTTCCAATCTGTGTCCCTGGCCCACCTCTACTCCTTACCAGCTGGGGTTTGTTAAGGGACGTCATTCTAACGTCCTAGAACCTCTTTCCTCAGTCCTGAGGCCCGAGGACACACCACCTATTCACAGCTGTGGCGAGGAAAACATCGACCCCTCTGGGACACCCCCCTTTGTACGCAGGAAATGCCGGGTGGAGGATGGCGACTCGTCAAGGGCGTCCCCAAAGACCGCAGCGCCTGGAGCCCTCCAGAGCAGGCACACTGCGTGTAGACCTGGCGGCAGACTTCTAAACTCAGAGGACTCCTGACTCCCGAGGTGCCAACTGAAGACCAACCATCCTGAGCCTGGGAACAGGTTTAATGCGCTGGTGCAGTGGAGGGGCGAGAGCCGCACCCACTCCCGGG
This sequence comes from Graphiurus murinus, assembly GCA_004027655.1. NCBI lineage: Eukaryota > Metazoa > Chordata > Mammalia > Rodentia > Gliridae > Graphiurus > Graphiurus murinus. The sequence goes on from PVLC010001051.1 coordinate 114,182, forward strand.
ACCCCGGGTGGGGACGCCGGGCGCATGGCGGGCTGCTCCTTCTAATCCTGGGCTCCCCGGGCGCGCAGGGCCGTCGGGGCTGAGCGCCACGAAAGCAGAAAGCCGCGGCGGATGGAATCCCCACTCACCCGCCCCCCACGACGCTGGCCGCACAGGTCTGACCAGCGGGGACGCCGCCCCGGCCCCCAGCCGGCTCTGCAGAGCCACCCTGCCCCGGCTGCGTCCTGCCGTGCTAGAAGCACAGTCCCAGGAGACGACCCTTGCGCCACCGTCGCGCTGGAGCCTCTGGCGATTCCTCGAGGATTTCTCGTTTCTGCCAACCACCCCCAAACTTTGAGGACGCACCCGAGGGTGCCCGTGTGGCTCCTAGCACCGCCGAGGCCCCCGAGAGGGGTGCACCGCTGCCCGGCGCTAGCAGCCGCCCGGCCCGTCGCTGCCCCGTGGGGCGGGGCGGGAGCTGGCGCTCGGGGTGCGCCGGGGCCTGCCGGCCAGTTACGCAAGTTGTGCTTGGGCAGCTATAAGAGGGGCGGGCAGGCATGGAGCCCCGGAGGAATCCCGGCGCCAGCAGCTGCGAGGTAAGGCCCCGGAACGCTTCTGTCTCCTTCTCTGTGGTCTCTCTTGGCAGACCACAGCACCCCACCCCATTCTGGACGTCGGAGAAACTGAGGCAGGCGGGAGGCAGGGCGCATGGCTTGGTTCTGGACTATGCAGCTGTTTTCACCAGAATGAAGGTAGCTAGCTGGAAGCTGGAGGCCTTGGATTGGGGGCAGGTTGGGCAGGGGCCCACAAGGCAGAAATCGGTCTTTGCGGAGCTAGCCAGGGCCCCGGGGCGACTGTCGTGTTGGCTTTGGGAATTGCCTTGGGGCAGATCCCCCCCCTAAAGATCAGGTGCCCTTCTTCTGTCTGGAAGGAGCAAAGTTGGGTGTGGGGGGCGATCTTTACCTTTCTGGAAACTAGAGGTAGCCTTGCTCTGCGGGTAATCCGTACCCTCAGGGCTGGGGTGCAGCAAACTTTGGGTTTGATACCGAGAACGGGGCGGGGCAGGGGGGGGCAGAGTGAGAGAGAATTCAGGCTTTGTTTCCCAGGGAGGGTCCTGGCCTCCAAATGAGAGAGGCTGTATAAGTGCGCAGTTTAGGAGTTTAGAACTATGGTGGTGTTGAGGTGGGCAGAGAAACTGTCAGGAAGAAACCAAGTGTCTCAGAGAAATCGTGCCAGGTCTCAAAGCCTGCAAAGTGCCTTCTTCACAGTGGATACAATAGGGGGTGGGGGGCATAAGGGACAGAGCAGCAGGTCATGGGAAAAGGCCTGTTATCTGGAAACGTTTCTCTCTTGTGCTTTTCTAACCAAGATGGGTGAATGTGCATGGCTGGCAGGTGGCCCCAGGGAAGGCCCAGAGGCCCACCTGCAGTCTCTCTTCCTTCTGGGCTGGGACCAGACCTCATTGTGGGTGTAGTTGCCTTTAGGCTTCTGTCTCTATGGCTTAAAGACAGTGGCATTTTGGAAAAGCGACTCCTTAAATACAGTCAGATCCGGCCCGGCGTGGTGGCGCACGCTTGTAATCCCAGCATTTGGGAGGCTGAGACCGAAGGATCCGGGTTCCTGGCCAGCCTCAGCTACCTAGTGAGACCCTGTTTCAAAATGAAGAATTAAAAAAAAAATAGGGCTGGGGGTGTAGCTCGGAGGTAGAATGCCCCTGAGTTCAATCCCAAGTACCACAAAAAGGAAAAAAAAAAAAATACAGTCAGATCCAACAAGACAAATAGCCTGGCTGTCATGTTGTGAAGAGCTGGTTTGGTGAGGACGCGGTGATTCATTGCTGTTGGGAAGATGGTCTTCTCCGGGTGAGGTGGGCAGAGGGCGGGGACCCCGCGATATCATCCTGGGAGCCCAAGTTCTCTGTGTCCTTCGCGGGGTAGGAATTGCCCTCTGGTGGCTCCAGGGTGTTTGTTCTGTAGAATTCAGAGGTAGGCAGTGGTCATCTGAGATTGGGGGATGTTTGCAATCTCTTTCTCACCAAGATGGTCTGTGGAACCAAACTTCCAAGGAAGGAGGTTTCTAATAACTTAGTTGCTCCTGTTCAGATGCTCTTATGAACAGAAAAGCCACATGCGATCATTTATCTCATGCAGACGAGGTGAGACAGGAACAGGGGGAAAAAAGAAAAGAAAAAGGATGCTTTTTGGTTCTTTCCTTTTTCAAGCAACTGAAAACACTGAACTTAGGGGAACATTTCCATGTTGGCCAAAGGAGCATCCTTCTCATATTTTGTACATCTTATACCCAAAATAACTCTTCTTGGTATCTGGGGGAAATATTTTCCTCCCTGTCTGTTCCAGGAAATAGCTCCAAGCGCCAAGGACAGAGCCAGGGAGGTTGCAATGAATTCCTGCCGTCAGCCCCAGGCGAATGCCGGGCGTGTCTGAGTGGCCCATGTGGGGTGCGGAGGTGGCCACCTGGGAAAGCTCTCCCCACAGAGTCCCGTTACTGTCCAGCCCCAGTCTAGATGCACCCAGGGGAGCATGGGAGCCAGGGAGAGAGACGTAGCTCTTGTGGGGTGTGCCTCTCTGAGCAGTATCTGTGTGACTTAAAGGGAAATCACAGTCAATCAACCAGGAAAGGGGTGGGGGAACTTCTAGCAGCCACAGATTCATTCCCACCTAGCCTCCAAAAGTCTGGAAATTCTTCTCTGTCTACACAGTTGTCTTAGAGAAACAGAGGGAGAGGTTGTTTCTGCTTAAAAATGGCACACCTAGCCGGGCGTGGTGGCGCACACTTGTAATCCCAGCATTCGGGAGGCTGAGACCGGAGGATCCGGGTTCGAGGCCAGCCTCAGCTACCTAGTGAGGCACTCTGCAACTTAGTGAGACTCGGTTTCAAAATAAAGAATAAAAAAAATAGGGCTGGGGGTGTAGCTCGGAGATAGAATGCCCCTGAGTTCAATCCCCAGTACCGCAAAAAAAAAAAAAAAAGGCACACCTGGTGCCCAGACCCACAGGCTCCTTCGCTCATGTGACAACAGATATACCTCGCTCTGCAGCGAACTTTGTTGTGGTCTCTCCTGCCCAGGTGGTTGGCTCTCTGGGACTGAATTTCTAATCAGCGCTCACACTGACATTTCATCCACACCACAGAAGATTTAGTCCCTGTCTGTGCACTCGGTGTTTGTGCTCTGGGGTACCACAGAACTCTGTGGGGAAGCCACAGAGAAGACAGAAGGGCAGAGCAGAGGTCTCTGGCAAGAGCGGGGTCTAGAGCACGGGTCCCTGCTGGGCAACCAGGTACAGCAGTCCAGATGGAGCAGGGCTCGGGAAGCTGAAAGAAATGGGGCCCACGTAGATGCTGGGGACACAGGAGGTGGAGGAAGCAGACCTGGACACGGAAATGCTTCCTGTCTTTATTAGGATAGCTTCTTAGGAGCGACTGCTCGGCAAAAGTGAATTCTAAGATGCAACTTTCGGATGGGAGCAGGTGAGTTACTGTGGAGGTGGGTTAACCTGGTTAGTGGACGAAGATCAGGAATGGGAAATATTTCATTTAGTCATTCAACAAATATTTAACAAACACCTGCTCCATGCCAGGCCCTTGGTAAGGGCAGGCGTCACTAATTGATCATGGCACCCTCTCCTTCCGAGTCTGGCCAGAGCTTCAGATTCCCCTTCTACAGCGCTCTCGGGCACCACTAAAAATTGATCAGAGTTGACAACAGGAGTTGAAACTGATTTGCTCTCCCTGATGGGATCAGATCTGAGGGTAGTTCCTGATGAATGGGAAGAATATAACCTCACATCCACACCACGGCTGCTGGTTGAGTATGTTACATGATTTCTCAAGCGAGGCCTTGGGTTGCAAAGAAGAGAAAATTGATCCGGCTAGTTCACTGATTTTCAAATTGTATATTATGACCCGCATTTGAAAAATAGACTGAAACTTTCAAAAGCATATTAACACCCCCCACAAAAAAAGAGCTTATCACCCAGAATAGGGATGAATTTTATTTTTTGACACCTACTTCTTTCACACCTATGTCTGTATGTCTCCTAAGTAGAAAAATATATTCAGAAAGTTGAAAGCTATTGGAGTGTAATCATCTATTTTCATTACTACAACAAAATACTCGAACTAGGTAACTGAAAATAAGAAGATTTATTTAACTCACAGTTTGGGAGGTTCCCAGGTATGACACTGGCATAGGCTCAGCCGTGGTGAAGGTACTCTTAGCTGTATCACATCATAGCAGGTGGCAATGGCAGAAGCATGTGTGAGTGAGAGAGATCACATCTCAAAACATAAAGTCAGCTGAGCGTGGTGGTGCACACTTGTAATCCCAGTACTTGGGTGGCTGAAACAGGAGGATCACAGGTTCGCTGCCAGTCTCAGCTACTTAGTGAAGCCTTTTGCAACTTAGTGAGAACTTGTTTCAAAATAAAGAATAAAACATAGAGCTGGGGGTGTAGCTTGGAGGTAGAATGCTCCTGGGTTCAATCCCTGGTACCACAAAAAACAAACAAACAAACAAAACCCCAGAAAGTCAGAGAGACTGGGGTCTCACAGTCCCTTCCAAGGGCCTGCCTTTAGTGAACCTAAAGCCCTCCCACCTCTTAAAGGTTCCATACCACCTTTCAAAATCATCACCCTGGTGCCCAAGCTCCCAACACATGAACTTTGAAGAACAAATTACATTCGGACTGTAGCATCGCCTGAGGATAAGAGGAAGAGAGTATCTGACACTGGAGGTTAAGGACAGGGAGTGCCACCAAGCCTCAGGAAGCAGGAACCCAAGCAGTGACCATAATCCACCTCTCGGCGGCTGCGTGGACTCTGGTGTCTCAGCTACTCCATGCACCTGAGTCTGAATGTGACTACCCTGGAGCTCCTGAGCCCTCAACAAAGACGAACTGGGCTCTCTGAAGGTCTCTAGATTTCTGGGAAGGGAACTGGTCAGGGTTTGGAGGAGGAGAGATCAGGAAAGAGAAGAAAGAAGAGCCTCTTAGTCTCTTGCCTCCAAGTGGTCAGGTCATTGTAGCCAAGGGGACTGGATTGTAAATGCAAGCATGGCACCAGGGGTCAAGTGTGTGTGAGAGAGAGCGCGTGCGTGTGTGCGTGCGTGCGTGCGTGCGTGCGTGCGTGTGTGCGTGCGTGCGTGTGTGTGTGTGTGTGTGTGTATGCCTGCTCCGGAAAGTGCAGATCCCCACTCCATATGGAACCAAATCCACAAAAGTCGAACTCTCTAGCTTCACGTGCTCCACCCTCTCCCATATTGAATTCTCCCAAACCCAGATGATTTTTCCAAATGCCCCCACTTCAGCCTGTTATGCCTGTTTCCCCTCCTTCCCCTGAGGACCGTCTTGTCCTTCAGGTCTCGGTTCATATATTGCCTCCTCGGCAAAGCTTTCCGCATTCCCCACCCCCCAGGGTCACCTCTTCTGTGCCCCAAATTCTATGTTCCTTCAAAAATCTCCACCAGGTTGTGTTACAAGGAGTTGTTCGAGCCTCTGTCTGCTCCACTGGATGGACTGAGCAGTTTGCAGGACTAGAATCCAGCCTTCCCTGTCTGTTTCCTTCTCTGTCCTTTCCCCATTCCCAACTCCCTTCCAACTTGGACTTATGATGGGAAGGAGGGACAGATGGAGGGAGGGAGGAATGAGAGAAAAGCTCACAGGGGGAATTTGTAGTGGGAGAGAGCTTCGAGTAGCCAAAGCTTTATCCTCATAATTAACAGCAATTACACTACCTGAAATCATACTTCTAATTATTTTAATTGACACCTAGTAATTGTATATATTTATGGATACAGTGTGACGTTTCAATTCATGTATACAATGCGTAATGATCAGGTCAGGGTAACTGGCAAATCTATCACCTCAACCTCTATCATTTCTTTGTGTTGGCAACATTCGACATTATTAGTTATTTTGAAATATTTAATTGTGGCCAAGCATAGTTATCCTTCTGAGCTACCAGAAGTTATTCTTCCTATCTGATCCTAGCCCTGTACTCATTAACCATCTCCCTGGACCCCTTTCCAGGGTCTGGGGGCCATTATTCTATTCTCTACTTCTTTATAACCAACTTAACATAATGCCCCGCAGTTCCACCCATGTTGCTGCAAATGATCGAATTCTATTCTTAAATTTTATGGCTGAAAAGTATTACATTTTCTTTATCCATTCATCCATTAATGGCTACATAGATTGATTTTGTATCTTGACTATTGTGAACAATGCTGCAACAAACATGGGAGTGCAGTGTCTCTGACATACTGATCTCATTTCCATCGGATATACATCCAGTAATAGGATCGCTAGATCATAAGGTAGCTCTATTTCTAGTGTTTTGAAGAAACTCTGTACTATTTTCCACAACGGCTATACTAATTTACATTCCCGTCAGTGATAGATGAGAATTCCCCTTGCTCTGCAACCTTGCCGGCATTTGTTATTGTTTGTCTTTTTGACAATGGCCATTCTAACTGGGGTGAGCTGGTGTAGCTCATTGTGGGTTCGATTTACATTTCCCTGATGATTAGCGATGCCGAGCAGTTTGTCATATACGTGTTGGCTGTCATCACCTGAATTTAATTCACACTAGCATGCCAAAGGCTACCAGAGAGAACAGTGTAACAATTCTGATGGCCAGAGGAGAGAAGAAAGAGAAAAGTATATGGGACCCTTTGCTAACCTCTGGTCCTCTGGGGAAGACAGGCCGAGGGGCTTGGAAGTGGCAGCCTCCACCAGCACATGCCTCTGTGGCCCAGAACTCTCCTTCACCCCCAGGATCCCCCCCACCACCACCGTGCTGTGATCAGAGGACAGTAGGTAGACCTGGCCTTGATGCCCCTGGCCTCCCGCCCAGATCTGGAGAAGCCGCCAGCAACCCTGCCCACCCCCACCCCATCTTGACATAGAGGCCCCCCCTGGGTGGGTCTGGTCCCCTGGGATGGAGGGAAGGTGAGGGGCTCACCTCTGGAGGCCACCAGCTTCTTGGGGGGAGGACGTGGCCTTGCCTGAGGAGAGTGAGAGGGTGGAGGGTGAGCACTGCCTGCAGAGGGAGCACTACCCTGTGGGATGGGGGGAGGAGCCACCTAAGGAGGAATTGGGGGATGGGGGGCTGATGGTGGGGTGCTGCCCGGGGGGCTCTGCTCTCTGTTTTTTCTTCTCCAGTGCACCCACAAAGGATGATGGTAGAGGAGATGGGGAGCAGTCGGGCCTTAATGGAAGGAGAAAGAAGGCCTTCTGCAGAAAAGCTAGCCAGTGAGGTGGCCTGGGAAGGAGGTGCAGGGTGGGGGCTCCTGGATGCTCAAACCCGCTTTGGAGACTTCTGGAGAGAAAAGGGCCCACAGCTGACAGCAGCCTTTCTCCCCGCCCACCTGCTCCCTCTGCTCTCCCCTGCGCAGCGCCTGGGGCTGCACCACAGGCCTTCTCCATAGACTCTCGATTCCACCTGGCTCCTGGGTGAGCCCCCGATGTCCCACCAGTACCAGCAGATGAGCGCGTCCCTGGCCCCTCCTTCCCAAACCTCTCCACCTGCTTCTCCCAAGTTCTATCCATCTTCACTTCTTGTCGCCTGGGCGGGAAGCATTTGCTCTCAGTCCCGCAGCAGGAAGTATGGCCTCCCTGCCTGGCCCCCGCTTGCAGCCCCCACCCCACCCCACCCCTATCCAGCCCGCTCTGCCGCACTCTCCAGCCAGTTGAGGGCCACCATCCCTACACCCATCTGCATTATTCAGCCTCTGCCAGGGCTGCACCTCTCCTCCACCTTCACAAACCCAACTCCTATCCATTCTCAGGGCCTTAGCAAATGCCGCCTCCTCCAGGAGGCCTCCCTGATTCTTTCTGGAAATAATGGTGACAACAGCTAATATACATTGGGGTTGGCTACATGCCAGGTAGAGTGAACACTTTATATGTGTTGTCCCATTTCAACTACATAAAAGCCACAGTGGGAACTATGATTTGTGCCATCCCCGTTTTATAGCTAAGAAAACTGAGTCTCAGAGAGATGAGCTAATTTCCCCAGGCCCTTACTCAACTCATAGGTAGCTCTGCTGAATTCTAGAGTTCATATATTTCATCACACTGAACAGGGTGCCGTGGTTCATGCCTGTAGTCGCAGTTCTTAGGAGGCTGAGACAGACGATCTCAGGTTCCAGACCAGTCTCAGCAACTTAACAAGAGCCTCAGCAACTTAGTGAGACTGTTTCAAAATAAAAATAAAAAGGGCTGGGGTGTCACTCAGAGGTAGAATGTCCCTGGGTTCAATCCCCAGTACCAAAATAATAATAATAAATTTCAGCACAGACTTCCTCCCCCAAGACATTTTATCTGTTTAAATGTTCTTCCTTGCATTGCAATTATGTAAATTCTTAAACCAAAAAAGCAGTTTTATTCCTTAATTTTTAATAACATATGAATGTGTAACAACTCGAATAGCGTGATAGATATAGTGCCTGTGGTGATACTACCTGGGCTTCCTGAGAAAACTCCCAGCTTCTGCCCTGTCCCTCCTCACCTCTGGATTTCCACTTTCCTGTGGCCCAGGTCACTTTAATCTCTGTGCCTGGCCCACGATGGGCAGCCAGTGCATTAGCTGCCAACCATCAACTACATCTTGAGTAATTGCTGTGTATCAGGCACTATGCTCAATGAAGTTGAACTTTCCGTCTTGGATCATCCCTCCTCCCCAGTGCCCGCCCTTCCCACCCTCTCCCTCCCCTTCTCAGGCCACGGCCAGGCCCCACTCAGCCACCAAGACTCGGGTGATCCTAGGAAGGCTTCATGTCCCCTCTTGCCTGATGATGTCCATGTTGGGGTGCACTAAATCTGCCTTACGTTGGGTCGTATGCAGTAGAGACTCAAAAGAATGGTGGCTTAAGTGGCAGCGGTTATGTCTCTTACTACACAAAACACAAGTCCAGAGATACCAAGGCTCCTGCAGCACCCAGCTCTGCCATTCACGAGGCAGGCCCTTGTCCTCCATGGCCCAAGATGCTGCTAGAATACTGGCTAGTACACTGCACTCGAGGCCTCAGAACGAAGGGAGGGTGCAAAGGGGAGAGACAGAGGCACACACGGGGTCCCGAGAGTGCCGCAGGGTGCTGCTGCTTATCTTTGATGAGCCAGAATTTAGTCGCATAGCCACCCCTATTGGGGATTTGTTTAGTAGAGGCTGGATGGCCACACCTATACTAAAACTTGGGAGTTTCTACATCTGCAAAGAAGGAAAAACTAGACATTGGGGACGGCTAGCATTTTCCACTGCCAGGGTTATGTGTGTGTGTGTGTGTGTGTGTGTGTGTGTGTGTGTGTGTGTGTGTTTGGTGTGTGGTGTGTGTGTGCACGTGTGTGTGTGTTGGTGTGTGTGTGTGTGTGTGTGTGTGTGTGTGTGTGGTGTGTGTGGTATGTGGTGTGTGTTGGTGTGTGTGTGTTGGTGTGTGTGTGTGTGCGTGTGTGTTGCACAACAGGCTCTCGCCTCCCCTTTGATCTCAGATAGACCTGTTATCACTTCTCTCTGCAGCCCCCCATGGGTGGCCCCTAAGCCTTGGCTCTCGTCTCAGGCAGACTTAGCTCTTGGTTCCAGGCTTTGAAGGAACTGCAATTTATTTCCAGCATTCACTGAAGCTTAGTATCGGTGGTGACAGAAGGGGCTTATAAACCTGTCTTCCATTCAGGTATCAGAGGGTGGGCATTACGTGAGAATGACTATAATATGACCAAGCATTAATCTGGTAATAAATTTCCTTGGGAGGGAGGGCGTCATCGACATGTGAGTCTTAGAAAAGAATGCAACTCAATCTTGTGCGGCAGAGAGAAGACCCAGAAATACCAGGCACCCTGTTGAGATGGCCTGTGGCAGGCAGTGACCAAATGCTTGACACAGACTTGGCTGTGGGCGGTGTTACCTGGAGCGCTTCAAGTCCTGCCCAGTAATTACTTTTTTTTTTTTTTTTTTTTTTTTTTTTTTGTACTAGGGATTGAACCCAGGGGCATTTTACTTCTGAGCTACATTTTTATTTTGAAACCAGGTCTCGCTAAGTTGCTAAGGCTGGCCTCGACCCTGTAATCTTCCTGCGTTAGCCTTCCAAGTACTGAGATTATAGGCATGTGCTACTACATCCTGCTAACTACTATAAGTTTTAAGCAGTTGGGATTTACAACCACTACCCTAAGCCAGACACATGCCCCATGGGCAGGGGCAGGGTGGTGGAGTCAGCTCCATTTTATTGATAGGAACAGGTGTCTGGGGACGTCTTTCTCCCAGACACACTCAATTCAGGGTAGTCTGCTGCTAAAGTCTCAAGGCCTAACCACTGTTCCTTTGCTAGGGCTGCAGGGAATTGTCCTGGGGATTCGCTCTAAAATATCCCCCCTCTTACCTGTTGGGAATATGTTCCAAGACTTCCTGTGGTTACCTGAAACTGCGGACACTATCAAACCCAAACCCTAGATGTACCAAGTTTTTCTTCACATGCCCCATAGCACACCCCTGATAAGCACCAGAATTAATCTGCCCTTCCATGCTTCATACCTCCTTTGCAGCACTACTTTTGCACAATGGGCTGTTGTTAAATTAAATAAGGGCTATTTGAACATGAGCGCTGCGATACCCCGACAGTTGCTCTGATAACCAAGACAACTACTCAGCAAATACTGGGTGCGGAATGGATACAGTGTGGATGCGCTGGAGGAAGGATGATTCACATCCCAGGTGCAACAAAGTGAGATGGCTCAAACTTCATCACACTACTTAAAATGACACAATGAAAAGCGTATGAATTGTTCATTTCTGGGATTTGGGGACCATGGGGAACTAAAACCTTGGAAAGCGAAGCCATGGATAAGGCTATATTTAACTGTTGCATAAACATCCTGGCTCTGCCACTTACCTTTGCGACTTTGGACAAATCAGCTTATCTTCTTGGGCCTCATTTTTTTCTCTTCTGTAAGATTCAGATTAAAAAAGAAAATATACCTGAGTGTTACAAACAATATGCAAACAAACTGCTTATTTTTATTGTAGTGCCAGAAAATGAATTATACTAATATTGCCACCTATGGATAGAAAGTGCATTACCTGTTTTCATCCAGACCAAAATGAGGAAGAATCTGAAAAACAGAGATTAACTTTTTTTTCGATCTTCACACTCTTCATCCTAATGTTTACTTATATTTTATTATTATTTCAGGCTCACACACACATACTTGACATGGATCATTGGCTACAACTTGCATATATTTAACTTGATTACCTTTTGCCTCATGTATCTCATTAAAACTTTGCTGCTTAATCAAGGATCTGCATATTATTAATTTTCGAATTCATGGTCCCATGAACTTTGAAAGTCTCCAGCATTCTGGGTGAACGTGTTCTGCTCCATCCTGCCTCCGTGCCTGTGTCCTCCTGATCGCTTGGTCCCTTGTGGCAACCCTTTTCTACTCTCACTGCTTCTCAGTCTTCAGTACCCAGCCCACGGCGACCCCTGCTCCAGGGAGGCCTCTTTGGGCTCCTGTCTTGGACTTGTCCTCCCCACAAAGCTCTGTCTTCCTGTATTGGACCGGCCTGCCAGCTCGTTGGTCTCTCCTGCTAAACTATGGGACACTGCAGGGCAGAGGGTATCTGTGGTTCACACTTGTATTCTTGGTGCCCAGCACTGTGTCTGACTTGTAAATTACATGGCGGGGAAGTGCTGGCTGGATTCAGGCTCCCAGTGGGAGAGGAAGGAAGTAATAAAGCGATCGATCAAGGCCACCACCAATGTGGCAGCGGGCTGCTGTGACTGTAATCGGGAGGACAAGGAAGTAACATCATCTCTAATAATAGGATAATGAAAGAGTGCATTCCACAGCTCCTTACCGCTCTTACACGTGCATTATCTAATTTGATTCTCATAAAAGTCTAGAGATAGGAATATTATAGGGATGAAGTGGAGTTTTGAGTGGCTATGCGATATGCCTCAAGTTATGCGGTGAGTAAATGACTGGATTCGAAGCAGACCTTAGCAGTCTCTTCTCTTTCCCTAGAAGCACCACATTCAATGCATCATGCCCGGCTGCTCTGTGGTCTATAGGACACATCACTGTGGTTTTATTGACCAGGCAATAGTTCTCTTCCCAAGGGGATGCGTTCCATTAATAGAGGTCTAGATAATGAATTGCCTTTGGCTTTGATGGTAGCCAGGGCAGAAAGCAAATCTCATTCTCACCCACCTCCAGTGGCTGGTAGCAGGGCAGATGGATGTGGTCCGAGAGGCCGGCCTCTTGCAACATGTGGTTCCTTCTGTTTTCAGGGCCAAGAAGCACATCCCGGGAAGGAAGATGCGCTGTGGATGCCTGTGCCAGTTCCTGTGGCTTTGGCCCTATCTGTACTATGTTCAAGCTGTGCCCATCCGAAAAGTCCAGGATGACACCAAAACCCTCATCAAGACCATTGTCACCAGGATCAGTGACATATCACACACGGTAGGGAGGGTTTGGGTGGGAGGACAGAGCACAACTGTGGCCAGCCCCGAGCTGGCTCCTAGTGGGACTGGAACCAGATCATCCAAGAAATATTTATTGAGCACCTTCTGAATGCCAGGCGCCTTCTAGAACTGAGGAGGACTTGGCCCCTCTGTCTGCTGGGATTCACAGCTGAGTGGCTCTAATTCTAAACCACTTTAAGAGCATTTAACTTTGCCATATGATTCCATTTAAAAAAAAAAATCACAGCACTCTCTGGTATTATGAGGCCACCTGTGTTTACTTTCACTGTTCCACAGGGAAACCCAGGGCTCACAGGTTAGCTAAGGTACAAACTTGATTCCTCCCTCCCGACCTCTTCCTCCTCCTTCTGCCTCCTTCCCCCTCCTTCCTCCCTGGCTCCACTTCCTTGAATCCTAGGGCCCAGGACCAGAAGGAGCCACAAGGTCTTCGTGTTCCATCCTTGGTGAGCAGACCTCCAGCAGCACGCTCTCCAGATGTGCAAATCCTTATGATTCTTAGAGTTTTCGCTGCAGCCTCTCTCTTGTCTTGCTTGTCCTGCCTTCAGGGCCACACAGAGGAGGGAGTCGTCCTCTTTCACACTCAGCCCTCTGCCTATTTGCAAACAGCTGTCACTGCCTGCCCTGGTCTCCTCTCTGGAGTCCAACAGGCTAGACCTTCAGCTCTTTCCCAGATAGGTCTGCATTTGGAATTAGGAAGACTAGGTGTGGATCTTCACCCACCTGCTCTGTCTGTGAGACCTTAGGCAGTCGTTCAATGTCTTTCGTCATCTGGACAATGGGGACGCCGTGTGTCCCCACCAGGTTGTCGTCATAAGACTTTAACTAGATAAAGCAAGTGCAGACACCCCCTGGGAGCCATCTGGAAACTTCCACACTTCCTGGCCATGCTAGGTGTCTATCATGGGAAGAAGAAGTCAGAGGGAAGTTAGGTGGCCAGAAGCAGGGACAGCTCAAACCGAGACAGAGTCTTGGGTATTTCATAGAGGACACCCCCTAAGTCTCCTTCTTTCAAAGCAGTCACTCAGCAAGGCTCTCGTGAGAGACCAGAGTATCCCAACTTGGGGGTGTCAACAGAGAGTGCTGTGTGCTGATGGGGTGGGGCGAGCCCCTCCGGCAAACTGGAGTCACTGTCACAGAGGAAGGGAGCAGGGCACCCCCTGGGGTGCGACCTTGACCCCTTAAAGAGGAGTCTACATGAGAACCTGAATGGAAGAGAGGAATCTGCTGGAGGTAGAAGGGAATGACGGTGGCAGGAGAAGGGGGCAGAGACTCAATTAAATAAGAAATAGGGAGCCATGGCTGGTTCTTCACAGAGGCCATTTGGAGAAAGGAATGACTTGAAAAGATTCATCGGAAGTGGAGGGTAGGGTGGTTTGGGACAGGCAGGCATCCAGAACTCTAGCTTAGAGCTTTGGAGGTGACCTGGGCACAGGAAACGAGGGCCTGGACGAGGAAGGTAAAGAAAGGGGGAAAGGAGGCAGCCCAAAGGATGAGCGTCCACGCTCACAGGGAGGTAGGGGGTCTTGGAAAACAGTTTCTCTGCCCGCTTGCTGAGCACTTAGTCTCCCTCTTCTTCCTGCACAGCATTCGGTGTCCTCCAGACAGAGGGTAACCGGTTTGGACTTCATTCCTGGGCTCCACCATGTCCTGAGTTTGTCCAAGATGGACCAGACACTGGCGATCTACCAACAGATCCTCACCAATCTGCCTTCCCAAAATGTGGTACAAATATCTAATGACCTGGAGAACCTCCGGGACCTTCTCCACCTGCTGGCTTCCTCTAAGAGCTGCCCCCTGCCCCAGACCCGAGGCCTGGAGACCCTGGAGAGCCTGGGCGGTGTCCTGGAAGCCTCGCTCTACTCCACAGAGGTGGTGGCCCTGAGCAGGCTGCAGGGGTCTCTGCAGGACATGCTCCAGCAGCTGGACCTCAGCCCCGGATGCTGAGGCCGGGAGGCTGCTCTTCCCCAGGGACCACGCAGAAGGAAGAGATGTTGGCTTCCAGCCGTCTGCAGGAGAAGAGAGCCTTGTGTGGACATCCTTTATGCAGGACTCTGTTCATTTCTCTCTCTCCTCTAAGCCCCCTTCCAAAGGCGTAAGACTCCACGTTGCTTGAAACCAAAGCTATAGATGCATGATTCCATGCTCACCGGAAGGGGGTCCATCCAGCAGAGTGGATTGTACCTGAGAGTCTCGCCAAGTTCTTCAGTCATGGACAAGAGTCATCCTGTCCCCTCCCATCCCATGGCTCAGCACATGCCCCAGTGCAACCTGGGTGATTCCAGGAAAGGGTGGGCGGCAAAGCCTTGGGACCTTCTCAGAGCAAGGTTCCATCTGAGAATTCTGGGGAGAACCTTGAAGGATACATCCACACACAGCTGGAAACTCCCAAGCAACACAAGTCGGAAGCACTTATTTATTTATTATATATTTTCTTCTGGACAGATTTGAAGCGAAGCACCAGCTTTTCCAGGCTTTGGGGTCAGCCAGGACTGGGGATGTGCTGGGTGCTGTTTCCAATCCCATCGGTGGGTCTGCTTGAAACAAACCCACTTTGAGTGACTGGAGGGTTGGGATTGTCCGAGCAGGAGCCAGCGAGGTGGCTCTCAGGTTAGATCTCTAGTGACGGGTTTTGCTTCTACTGTGACTGACTTTGTGGTACCGTGTTTGCAATGGCATTGCCAATACCTGAGGGCGAGGTTATTTTTAAAAGATGGATTTTGTTAAGTGTGATATGTAGCTATGTGCACCTGGAGGACGGGGGATGTGTTGGAGGGAAGGGAAAGGATCCAGATGTTTTCTGAATCACATTTGGGCGTAGGCTTTTTGAAAGGGGTGAGGTCATTTTCTGATCCCCTGAAACCACCGAGGGTGGTTTTGGTGAAAAGAATAAAGGAGAGGACTCTTGCAGGACCAGGCCTAGAGCCCAGGTCCTCTCGCAGGGGGTTCTGGGGTTTGCCAGGTACCCATGGATAGAGGGTGCCGGAGCTGAAGGCCATTTGTTGGGAGGTAGTGCTGAGCTCAGGGAATGAGGGTCCCACACTCAAGGTGGTGATCCCTAGGGCAAGGGTCCCTGGTGTGGCCCTCCAAGTAGTCCAGAGCTGATTGATCCCACACTGGGTTTATCACATGGTAGTGTTCCTATTTGGGGTTAGCATGGAAATCGTGAGTCTCATCTGATTGGCTCATCCAAAGCGAGGCCATGTTCCCCCCCGCCCCCCGTTCTTGGGGGTTTCGGCTCCAGTGGGCAAGTGAAAAATCCTTTAGCAGATGGCCCTGAGCCCTGGTGCTGCTAGGTGAGCGAGTGCCAGGGCCCCAGGCCAGGTTGCCAGCTTGCCCTTCAGCTGGAGGTCACGTTCAGGAGGATGGACAAAGAGTCTTGGGCTTTTCCACATCCTACTACCACAATGCCACCAGCACACTGTCGATGGTGGCTCTGCCCAAGGAAATTTGAATCAAAGCAGTAGTACACTTTAAGACTGAGCGCCGGCTTTGTGCTCAGCGCTGACTGGTGCTGTGGGCTAGAGAAGCTCACCAAATAGACATAAAAATCAGGGACTCACATCCCTATGGTAAAACCCTACTCACAGGGTGCCATGGCGCAAGCTTCACCACGGTGATACCAAACAGCTGAGAGCCCAGTGCTGCCTTCAGCAGGTGGAAAGTGGCATGAGCTGAGGGTAGCAGTGCCCAGGGGCCCACAGGTAACCCTGATTCCACTCTGTAACATTTCTAGACTTTTCAGGGCATGTTAGCGTCTACTGCTGTGCAGCACATCCTGTGGATGCAGGATAACTAAAACTGTACAAATAAGAGAATACAGGTTGAGTATCCCTTATCTAAAATGCTTGAAACCACATGTGTTTGGATTGGGGAGTACTTTTTCAGGATTTGGAATGTTCTCATATACATAATGAGATATCTTGAGATATCTTATACCCAAGTACAAACATGAAATTCATTTATATTTTATATATACCTTATACACACAGCTGAAAGGTAATTTTATACAGTATTTTTAATAATTTTGTGCATGAAACAAAAAGTTTCATGGTGTGGAATTTCCCACTCATGGCGCCATGTCATCATTCAAAAAGTTTTGGGGGTTTTGGAGCATTTCAGATGAGGGATGCTTAGCCTGTACCTGGGACAAGAGCCAATAGGTGACCCAGTCTGGAGCCCAGGACCTCTGACCTCTAGAGTGCCCTGAGCCAGGTGATGCTCTCCAGAGATGGACTGGAGCAGGGAGGCCACTAGTGCTTGCCAGAAGAGAGGAATTTGAGGGTGCATTGAAGGAGGTGAGGGATATAGATTGCCCGTGGGGAGGAGGTGAAAGTGTGAGCTGCAAGTGATGGCGAAAGCAGAGAAAGAAGAGAGGGGAGGGGAAAGGACATGTTGAAGGGACACAGAAGTTGGACACATGTCGTTGGGACACAGAAGTTGGACATTAAAAGAGTCATGAACTGGGTGCAATGAGACATGCCTGTAATCCCAGTACTTGCAAGGCAGAGACAGGAGGATCACAGGTTCAAGGCTAGCCTCAGCAAGTTTGTGAGGCCCTCAGTAATTCAGTGAGACCCTGTTTCAAAATAAAAATAAAATAGGGCTTGGGCGTAGCTCAGAGATAGAATACCCCTGGGTTTAATCTCTAGTACCACTAAAAAAAAAAAAAAAAGTTCCAAGTCCCAGGTTCTGGAGCAGAGGCTGTGTGGTGACCAGGGTCACACCTGCTCTGGGAACCATGACTGTGACAGGTCACCTTACCCACCTCATTTGGCCAAGTTGTTTGAGGCTTTTGCTCATAAAACTCGGCCCTGTGGCTCATTCCCAAAGTGTAAAACTTATTGAATGCAAATGGTTGTCTTTTATTTTTTCTTGTAACAACAAAAAAAATTGTTTGTTTGTTTGTTTTTAAACTCTAATAAATTAGCTTCGCCCCCTGGTCTTGGTTTTCTATGTCTGCTGTGGAGGGGCTTCCAGAGAGCTGTTTGTGTGTGACAGGGCAAGGCCTGGCTGGCGTCCAGCCATCGCCAGGGTCAGCTCCACCCGGGCTTGGCCACAGCCAGCCACCAGTTATTCAGGCGAAAGGATTACCCCGAGCCCAGAGCTGGCAAAGGGACACATTCTGTACCAGAGGCAGTGCGCTTCTGCAAACCAGACTTGAGAAGCACCGGAATATTTAAAAACCAAACACTAAAATGAAACGACAAAAAGCTAAGCAAACAATAAAAAAAAAAAAAAAAACCATCAGCCGGGCATGGTGGCGCATGCTTGTAATTCCAGTACTTGGGAGGCTGAGACAGGAGGATTGCAGGTTCCTGGCCAGCCTCAGCTACTTCATGAGGTCCCTCCGTAACTTACTGAGTCCTTTTCAAAATAAAGAATAAAAAGTAGGGCTGGGGGTGTAGCTCGGAGGTAGAATGCCCCTGGGTTCCACCCTAGTACCATGAAAAACAAAAAACATGCAGCCCAATGACAGACCCACACAGAGTAGAAAAGCTGAACCCGGCTTGCTGTAGGCTCGGAACAGCCATCCCCACAGCTCAATGAGGCCTGATGGGTTCAGCCCAGGCCCCAGGGGACTCAGACCTGGCCTGTCAAAGGCAGTCATCATGGGTGATTTTTAAGACCACTCCCCCTGCCAAAAATAGTTGCTGGTGTGTCCTGGGGAATGAATGAGACAATGACACAGCACAGCGTCTGGATTTAAGCGAAACTTCCTTCTCTTCCTGTCAGAGTTAGCACCAGGCTTTAAGTATCAGTGGTCCTAACAGTAGCACGTGGGTGAGGCCCTCCTCTGGATTGCAGGATGTATTTTTATACAGTGGAAAGAGAGTGAGTGGGCATTGGGAGTCCCTTTTCTAGTACTAATCCCACTCATAGGGCTCCACCCTTATGATCTAATCACTCCAAAGATCTCCCACCTCCTGATACCATCACTTTGGGGGCTAGGATTTCAACCTATGAATTCTGGTAGGACCCAATACTCAGTCAATTGCACCTGTGTACTAGCTTGGGGGAGAGGAAAGGGAGCCCCAAGCTCCTGAACTAGGAGAGACCATTCAGATGTAGCTGCAGCAACCTCAGTGGGGAAAGTGGCTGCCTCTTTGTACTGTGAGCTACAAAAACCTAAGGCTGAGACAGGAGGATCGCGGGCTTGAGGCCGGTGTGCAATCACTAAGTGAGACCTTGTTTCAAAATAAAAATGAAAAGGGCTAGGGGTGCAGCTCGGCGGTAGAGCATCTCTGGTTCAATCCCCTGTACCACAAAAGAGAGGGGTGGAGGGAAGGAGAGAGACAGAGACAAACTGCATCAGCTCACATTGATAAGAAGTCTGGGCCCTGGCCCATCTCTGACCCCTTTCTTCTGCATTTCCCTCTTCCTCAGTTTCTCCATCCTGTGTGGTGGCAGAGATGGCCCCCAGCATCTCCAGGCTTACGAGGTCCTCAGTTCCTAGGACGGTGGAGAAGAGCATCTCTTTCTTGGTCTGTAGGGCCAGTGACACTGCAAGGAGGGCTCTTTCTGGCCAAGCCTGCAACACATGACCACCCTTGTTGTCAAGATGGGGCAGGCCTGTGTGAACACCCTGGCTGGGGGAGCAGCCCAGAAAATAGATTAAACAAACAGAAAGAGGAGGAGGAGGAGGAGGAGGAGGAGGAGGAGGAGGAGGAGCAGGAGGAGGAGGAGGAAGAGGAAGAGGAGGAGGGGGGGAGAGAAAAAGTTCCCACATATCCCCACCAGGACATCCCATGCTCTCTGGAGTCCTGTGACACTCATTTCTTTGCTTGGGAAGACCTTGAGCCCCATCTTTCACTCCTGGGAGTCTCTGCTGCCACCCCCGGTGGCTCTGTGCCCTAGGCCAGGCCGGAGTCACGCCCTATTGACTAGTTCAAC
Source organism: Graphiurus murinus (assembly GCA_004027655.1). NCBI lineage: Eukaryota > Metazoa > Chordata > Mammalia > Rodentia > Gliridae > Graphiurus > Graphiurus murinus. The sequence continues at coordinate 133,551 of PVLC010001051.1, forward strand.
AGCCAGGCCCTGAGCTGCTGCCATGGGCAGGCCCTGGACCACTGTATCCTTATCCTAAAAGGGAAGGCCACTGGAGGCCAGGCTCTTCTAGTTCTATCCTGTGAGTCCCCAGAGGTGATGTCGCAGAGGAAAGGAGTCTGCATGACAAAATATTGAGGTGTGGGGTGACACTGTTAAGAGTGCAGAGCCGAACTCAATCCTTGTCCCCACGGGCCCAGACAAGTACAGGTGTCGTGATCCACCCCAGTCCCCCACCTGCCTGAGGTACCGGAGCTTGGGGACACGATATCTGCCCTTGGTGGGCCACTTAGGAAAGGCTGAGCCATCTTGTTTCTGATAGTCACAAACCTGAGGAGTCCCACTGAGAATGGGTTGGCAAGCCACCCACAGAAAGAGGGTCCCCAGAGCAGAGGTGTTGTCATATCCTCCGTGGCAGTGACTGCCCAGGATTCTTTAGGTTCTCCTCCCAGATCCATTTCTATCCTCCGGTGTTCCTTTGGTCTCCCCCACAGAATCTCGGTGCAGTGCCCGGCCATGTTGAACCTCCAGAGGCAGGACTTGGCCTTTGCAGAATCCAATGAGAAGACAGCCAGGTCAACCCAGCAAGACTGTTCAGGAGATGCTGCCCCAGAAGCTTTCTGCATGCCCAAGAAAGGTTCACACCCATGTTCCAGAAAGAATTTAGAGCCGTTTACTCCAGGCTTTTAACATCAGGGTCTGAAAGCAGTGGTGTCTGATTCTCCCACATCCTCTTGGGGCAAGTCCACAGCTACATTGTGGTTCTCAGCTCCACAGTGTCCCTGTCCTGGGAACTCACCCTCTGGGTCCTGGGCATGGTAGAAAGGTAACAGAGCCCCGAGACCCAGCCCTGGCTTCCACCCCAGCTCCCCAGCTCCCACTAGAGAGTGCTTAGCACTTTGGCCTCAGTTTGTCATCTACACAAAGAGACAGGTCTTTAGATTTGATGATAAAATGTTTGGGAAGCTTTTAGCCCAATGACTGGTATACAGAAAGCACTCACTAAGTGTGTCATTGTTATTCTTAACAAGTCGGAGCTGGACATGATGGTGCACGCCTGTAATCCCAGTACTTTGGAGGTTGAGACAGGAAGATCATGGGTTTTCAGCCAGCCTCAGCAACCCCATGAGAACCTCTGCAACCTCGTGAAATCCTGCTTCTAAATAAAATAGGGCTGGGGTATAGCTCAGAGGTAGAATGCCCATAGGTTCAATCCCCATTACCCCACATGCACACACACACACACACACACACACACACACACACACACACACACACAGAGTCAGGGACACAAGGGCTCTAGAATCAATGTAGCAGAGGCTCTGGATGCCTAGTCCTCCCGAGTTCCTTGAGCTGTGCTCTGCCGTGTTCCACAGGCTTCCCTAGGGAACTCTCCCAGCCCATACATGCAGGCTGGGAGTGTGGAGCACATCTGGCCAAGTGGGGAGAGGGGGTTGGGGGCCTATGGACAAATGCTTCCGCCTCCCACCCTCTGCAGGGCAGTTGTGGGGTGCTGTCTTCATGAGCCTGAAGCCCAGGTGCCCACCCCAGGAACCAGCTCAATGAGACTTTTTACTGGCTCTTCCTCCTTCCCCACCTCACTCCCTGGTTCTTGCTCCCACTTCCGAGGGACACCTCCAGATAAAGTTGCACCAGAGTCCTGGTCTCAGGTGCTGCCTCTGGAGAGAACTAAAGGTCAGATGACGGCAAAGAAGATGAACACTGCAGAACCGGGAAGCAAGGCTCCAGAGACCACTCACCCCAGCTCAGCAAAAGACCCCTGCACCATCCTGAGGGAGGAAAGAAGGGAGGGGTCCTCAGGAAGAAGGGACTTGCTCCACTTCAAGGTACCCAGGACACGGGAAAGAGGAAGGGCAGGGAGAGGCACCTACTGCAAGGAAGGGGTTCCAGGTCCATAAGGAAGGGGGTGAGAGTAATAAAGAGAAGGCATCACAGGAAGTTACACACTGCCCGTGACCGCTGGCTGGTGCAGCAGCCAGCAGAGCCAGGGCCTCCATCCTGCTCTGGTGCCAAAGAACCAAGACTTACCTACAAGCCCATTACTTAACATGTAAGCAAATTCTGCAAAAAGCCTGAAAATGGTTCAAAGATTAAACTCATCTGAATTCTTCTTTCTCTTTCTCTCTTTCTTTCTCTCTCTCTCTCTCTCCCTCTCCCTCTCTCTCTTTCTTTTGTACTGGGGATTAAACCGAGGGGCATTTTACCTCTGGGCTACACCCCTAGCCCTTTTTATTTTGAAACAGGATCCTCTTAAGTTGCCAAGGCTGGCCTCCAACCTATGATCCTCCTGCTTCCCAAGTACTGGGATTACAGGTGTGCACCAGCATGCACAGCTGAATTCTACTCATTCTTAATTTTATTTTATTTTGGTACTGGGGATTGAACCCAGGGACATCCTACTTCTGAGATACAACCCTTTTTTTAAAATAAATATATTTTATTTTGAAACAGGGTCTCAAATAAGTTACTGAGATTGACCTTGAACATGCAATCTTCCTGTCTCAGCATCCCAAGTACTGAGGTTACAGGTGTGCAACACCATACCTGGCTGCTTCCTGCTTACTCTTAATTTCCTCAGCAAACCTTTTCATTTTGAGTTCACAGATATACGTTCAAACCAGCTATAAAAGACAACTTCGAGCCAATGAGGGAAATCTGAATGTGAATTCTGCTTTATCTGATGAGAAAGAATTATTGTAATTTTATTAGGTGTGACTATTGCCTGGCGTTTTGTTGTTCTTTGTTTTTTTTTTTTTGTACTGGGGATTGAACTCAGGGGCATTCTGCCACTGAGCCATATCCCCAGTCCTATTTTATTTTGAAACAGGGTCTTGCTATATTGATGCTGCTGTTCATAAACCTGTGATCCTCCCGTCTCAGCCTCCCAAGTGCACCATCACGCCTGGAAATTACAGGTGTGTACCATCATGCGTGGCAATTTTAAAATGCTTTCGTATTCATTAGTGATGCAAACTGAAATAGTTTAAAATGAAATGCCATGACATCTGGAGTTTACCTTTAAATACTTCAGAAAAAAATATATATGAGGCTAGAAAAACAAGATCAACATGTCGATAATTGTTTAATGTGGGTGATGGATCCATGGGAATCCATTATACTAAGCCCTGATCTTGAGTAAAATTTCCAGGATAGACATTTTTGGAAGGGTTCAGGTCAGCACTGCCCCTCCACTGCCTGGCCATTCTGCATCCCTGGGAAGGAGGAGGGGGAGGGAGGGACGAGGGAGAATGGGAATATGATGTGGAGCTGTATTTAACTTCACATTTGATTTCACTGCCTGGCAGATGTCCCAGGGCCTTGGGGGGACGGCAGACTGTCAGTGTGGGTGTGAAACAGTGAACCAAAACAGAGATTTAGCAAATCAAACAAGGAGAGAGTGGAAGAGCCAGCTGCAAGATGCTGGAGCGGCAGTCCTGAGGCTCCTGGGAAAGAGCCAAAGCGGTGGCTCTCAGGGCCTAGAGCCCATCCCCCCCACACCCCCCGGGGCTCGGGATGCCTGTGGAAGCAACCCCCAACCCAAGGGGGATCAGGTGTCCCCGCTTTGCAGCCATCCCTCTGTCTTAAATCCACTGCAAGGAAGAGAAGCCCTCAGACCATTTGTGAAGGCAAATGGGACTCCTGTCTACTTTCCCACTTAGGTTATTACAGAACATGACACCTTATCCTCACCCTCAAAACCTTACCCCTTGGGATCTGGAGAAGTTTGGGACAAGCTTGCTCCCATTTCTCCCCTTGCTCACCTCTATCCCCTCCCCGCACCCCCACACCACCCCACCCCGGGGAGAATTATCTGGAACTCAGAGGATATACAGAGTGACGATCGGGGCAGGCCAAGGTACTGATCAGAAGGCACGTGCTGCACCCTCCTTGGGCTTCCACTTGGCTAGCCTGAGCCAGGACCCTGGCACTGTAGGCTGCTGAGTCACAGGTAGGACCTCTGTGTCAAAGGTCAGTGTGCCATAGCCAGGTGTGATGGCGTAGGCATGTAATCCCCGTACTTGGAGGTAGAATGCCCCTGAGCTCAATCCCCAGTACCCTCCACAAAAAAAAAAAAAAAAAAAAAAAAAAAGCCGATGTGTCATCCCAGGGAAATGTCCCCCAGGAAATATCATGGGTCAAAAAACTGACCTTGAAAGCCAGGCGTGGTAGCGCACACTTGTAATCCTAGCATTTGGGAGGCTGAGACTGGAGGATCCGGGTTCGTGGCCAGCCTCAGCTACCTAGTAAGGCACTCCACAACTTAGGGAGACCCTGTTTCAAAATAAAGAATAAAAAATAGGGCTGGGGGTATAGCTCGAAGGTAGAATGCTCCTGAGTTCAATCCCCAGTACCGCAAAAAAAAAAAAAAAAAAAACTGACCTTGGGGTTGTGATGACAATCTCACCCTTTCCTTTCTTTTTACATAATACCTGAGGAAACCTCAATGTTCACAGCTTCACCTTTTCTGTGTGCAAAATGGGGCTGGGATGTAGTTCAGTGGCAAAGCACTCACTTTGTATAACCTGGGCTCGATCCCCAGGGTCAAAAAGACAAAAAAAAAAAAAAAAAAAAAAAAAAAAGAAGTCAAGCTATGTGCAAAATGTGCGTGTTTCTCTGAGGGGAGCTAGCAGGTGCAGCATGAGTCGTGGGAATGGGGACCTCACAGGCCTGCAACAGTCACAGCAGGGAGGCCCTGGCCCTCACCTCTTGTGAGCTTAGACTTTGCATGACCTCAAATCTGGAAATGGATCTGCACAGCCCTAGCAATTATCTGGGTATCATGGAACCCCCACTCCACACCTCCACATCCAGGAAAGACAACGTTATGATCCTTCCTACCCTCGGAGCAGCACGGCAGGGTGTCCATTAGTCATCACATCTGTTGGATGATGGAACCGAGGCTTATCGGTCTTGTGAGACTTGCCCCAAACTCACATCTGAGGATTAGAACCTGAGCCCTCAGACTTGCCCAGCTCGTTCATCTAGGTATATATAATCTTCACCCACCCCGTCTCTACCCTAAACACATAGGTGCAGATTTCCTGCTATCCCCACCTCTCCCATCAAAGCCATGTCACGGTGCTAAGGCTGAGTCTGGGGACACATACAGTAGGTGCTGCTGCACCGCCGTCTCCAGGGCTCACCCCCAGATCTCCCTCACTTCCCCGTCAGCACTGCCCCAAGCTCCCTCTGGTCATTACCTTCCCTTCCTGTCATCTCTCTTAGGCAAAGAGCTCTGTAAACTACAGGCATTGCTCTTCTCTTTGCCCTTCCACCCTCCCTTGGGGCCATATATTTTACTTGTACATTCGCTTCTTAATATTTCCCTCCCCAACAGGTGTATGCATAGCTCCCTGCAGGCAGGGGTTGTCTTTTGCATCTGATTTCTCTCTAGATCCCCAGCTCCTAGGGCAGATCCTGGCACACAGCAGGTACTAAATGTTTGTTGACTGAATGAGGGTCTGCGTTCAAGAGATGAACCTTTATGTAGCCTCTGCATTTGTGCTGTTAAGTTTAGGAACAAAAGAAGCATGAGAGGAGGTGGAGTCCTGGGCAGTATATCCTCGGACAATCTCAAGGCAGATATGGTTGTCAAAGCCTTGTTGTGTGAACAAGTTTGGAGGAAGGTTGGGGGTCAACAGTAGAATCCAGCAGACAGCAAACTCTGGCTTAACCTTGCAAGTCAAGCTGCCCTGTGATGGAGACCATGGTACCGCCAGCACGCCCACCCTCCTACCCCATTCTCTGCCAACTAGTCTCCTCCCACCTTGCCTGTGGGCGTGGTCATGCCACATGCCTTGCCCAAAGGGACAGTGGCAGACAATATGTAAACAGAGGCCAGAAAAACTCTTGCACATGGAAGCTTCTCCTCTCTGGCTACTGGGAAGCCTCCAACCACCATGTGAACAAGCTCAGACTAGCCTCCAGGAGGATGAGCAGTGGCCATCCCAGTTACAGTCATCATATTTTTTATTTTCCATGTTTTCTGATGATTTGATATCTTATGACCTCTTTGGCACTGGAGCAACTGACCCTCTCGGTTTTAGCTAATTCCCAGAGACAGTTCAAAGGGACCTCATCTTTCAAATCCAAACCAACCAATCAAAAGCCCATACCCCCGAGCATTGAGCTTTTACCCTCAGGACCACTATTCTCCTGTCCTAAACACCTCAGGGCCAGGTTCCTATGCACCAGAGCCTGCTCAAGTTATTCAGACTAGCCAATCCCAAACCCGCTTACCCCAGCTCGCCTACCCTTGTCTTTCCCACTGTCGATCTAGTGCTCAACCCATGTCAATAAGCATCACTCTTTCTGCTCTGCTTCCTTCAACATTAGTTTAATTCTTAGGTGGCAGCAAAGGTGATGGGCCAAAACTCCAGGCATACACTTTCTATCTTGGCAACCCCTTAGAAAGAGAACTTCTTCCTAATTGTCCCAGAGCTGCCCCTTGTTGGCCTGGTGTGGGTCACATGCTTATTGCTGAACCAATCACTGAAGCCAGGAAAATAGAGTACTCTGATTGGTCAGATTTGAATCAAACCAGGGAAAAGGTCAACCTCCCCTTGGAATGAGAAGTGGGAGAGGGCAGCGTTATGGTTTGGGTCTAGAGTGTCCCCCAAAAGCTCATGAGTTGAAAGCCTATCTCGGATGCAGCATGGCGGGAGGGGGGTGGTCACCGGAGACGGGGCCTTTGGATTGTATGTATTCCTGGCCCCCACCTCTTGTTCTCTTTGCTTCTGGCCTCTACGATGCAAAAGTGAAGTCCCTCCCCTATACTTTGCCTTGGATCCAACTGACTGTGGACCAAACCTCAGAAATCGTGAGCCCTAAATAAACTTTTTTCCCTCTAAGTTGCGCTTGTCAGGTATTTTGATCACAGCAACGAAAAGGCCGACTAACACAGGCAGCTTCCCCAAGGAAAAGATGCTTCTTTTACCAACATAAAGGAGACATGTTCCCAGTGTGGATTTTGTCCTGAGACAGAGAAGACAGGGGATTCACTTCGACCCTTTGCTTTTATACTGAGAACCAAAGACAGCTCTGATTGACTCGAAACTCCAACCACACAGCATCAAATTTAAAAAATAATGTCTGACCCCGGGCTTATAAAAGGGTGGAGAGATTATCCCTGGCTCTGACAACTGCCTGATGAGAATGAAGAACATTTTTGTTATTGGTAATCCTGGAGTGGCCCTGATACCAAAGCATTCAGATTGTCATTGTGCTCAGGGTTATTTTATTGATCTTTCTTCTTTGTTTGGGGTCACTCTCTTTCCCTGGGAAAATTGGTTCCTTTTTTCTTCCTTTATAATGGAGCTCATGTTGCTGACACTATGTTGTAAAAGATGGCTATTCTAGTTGATTTTCAATAGGCATGATGATTATAATGATCCCTGACAGTGGAACAGCACCTTGCCATCTATAAAGGACTTTCACTATATTATTATATTTGATCCCCACAATAACCAGGGTGGAGCAAAGCAAATAGTATTATACTCACTTTCTATAGCTATAGGAATAGATTCAGAGAGGTTAAGCAACTGGCTAAAGATCACAGAGCTGTGTTTCCTTGGGTGACAGGAAAATATTGGCAAGCAGTGAGCAGACATTTTTTCAAGGCTTCACTTCTGTAACAAAATTGGGCTTTACTGCTTCTAAACCAATCATGGCTAACTCCCCAGCTCCACCTCTTGTGGGTGCACAAACTATAGTAGCTCAGAAAGACAAAAACGCAAACACTGCACCCCAAACTGCCTTGACTTGAGCTAAGCCCGGCATGTCAGCCCTTGGGCTCAGCCACAAGCAGGTCCAAGAGCTGCTGCCCCAGCCTGGCCCCCTGGGAAGCAGTTCTCTGCTCAGGACAAGTGCCCAGGAGGCCACACCTGGGGTCCAGCCCTGCTGTGGAGCTCCGTCACCCCTCCCCAGCTCCTCTCCTCAAAGGGTAGGAGAGAAACTAGGGCTGACACTGGGACTTTGTCATAGGAGGAAGGGGGCAAGCCTGGAGGGCTGGGAAGATCTCAAGCCCCGACGGAAACCCCAGGCTGATATGCAGGAGTTCCCTTTACAAGGACTCTCGCCCACTCACCTCCATGCCTTTTCCCTCGCCTCTCACTCCCACATGCAAAGGCTGGATCACAGAGATGGCTCGCAGCTCCTCCGTTTCCATCCCACTCATGTATCCTACCGTTACCAAGGAAAAGAAGAGATCCACGGTTGCCAGAGGAGACAATAGCTTCACCATATGGTGGGAGGAAAAGCCACTGGGAAACTGGGGACCCCTCTGTTGGAGTCAGCTCTTTGTCCCTGTGACCAAAATACCGGAGACAAATGCTTAGAAGAAGAAGGGTTTGTTTGGCTCACTGTTTGAGTGGTTAAGTCCATGGTCAGCGGCCTCTAAGACAGAAACATGGCATCAGGGAGTGGCAGAGGAAAGCTGCCTCAGGCTCATGGCAGCTAGGAAGGAGAGAAAGAGGGGTAGAGAAGGAGCCAGGGAAATAAACAGTACCGAGGCCATGTCCTAGGTGACCCACCTCCTCCAGTCATGCTTCCAGCCTACAGTTACCTCCCAGTAACCACATTCAAATTATTAATCTATCAGTGGATTAATTCACTAATGAGGACAGCCCTAATGATTCAAGTATCTCACCTCCGAATGTTGCTGCCTTGCCAGCACACGAGCTTTTCTGAGAAATAATACCCCATATACAAACCATAACACCCCTTCTTCTTCACCATGAGTCTAGAAACCTCCAGGCAATCTTCTCTCAACCGGACACTCTGCCTGTGTCCTGAATAATTAAGGTAACAAGGTTAATGGTGCGCACGCACACACACACACACACACACACACACACACACACACACACACACACACAAGTGGGCGCTGCCCCTGCTCTTCCAGCCCTGTCTCTGCACCTTTTAAGGGTGTTGGTCCTGGGCTCAGCAGGATGCAGTGGCCAGAGGAGAAGTAGTCCCGTCGCAGAGCACTCTGGGAACCCTGCTTTGTTTGGCCCCAGCCCTCACACTGGTGTTCCAGCAGGTCAGAACTCCCTCCCAACATTGTCTAAGGTGAACAGGACAGGCCCTACTAAACCCTGTCCTCCCTGGCCAGCAGACGCCTCCCTGCATGGTCAGGGGGGGTGTGTAGCTTCTATCCTGGAAGATCTATCTCTCTAGGCAGCAGAGAAAAGTAGGAGATGCCAGAAACTATCCATCTGATTTGTTTTCCTCTCACAGGAGAAAAACCCAATCATACCTTCTCCCAATTGGAATAACTGCAATTACCCCCACCCCAGAAGTGAGAAAAGAATGCCAGGACTAATCAAATGACAGCAGCCTGGGAACCCAGTGCATCCCAGCACCAATCTTTTTGAAAAGCCTCATATGGGAAGCTCCAAATTCAATTTGTCTTGTCTAGGGGAAAAATGAGCTTTAAATATGTTCAATCAGAAATGATCTTATGTACCAGACATTAGTGATCCAGAACAAATGCCTTGGGAGAAAAAATTACCCTGAAAATGTTAAGCATTCAGGTTTCCAAAGAACTGGGAATTTGGGCAGCAATCCAAGCACAGAAAGTCCACCCCGGACACCTCGTGTCCCTGCCCGAGCCCCAGAGGACCCGGTGCCTCAGACAGAGCCGGGGTTCCGGGGGGCCAGCTTCAGTGCTTCCCTCGTTGTCACCCCTACCTGTCTCCTGGGGACCTGCAGCTCTGACAGCTTCCTGCTGGGCTGGGTTGACAGGATCTGAAGAACCTGGGTGTGAACTTGGGGAGGGTTGGTGAATAAGAGAGAAGGCCAGTTTCCTCCAGGGTCCCAACCCACAGACACTGCTGCTGCTGAGAAGTCAGTTTACAAACCTTGGAGGGCACTGGTTATTCTCTTCCAAGATGAGTTGGTCATGGGGAGGGGGTATCAAAGACTCCTGGACCAGACATGGGAGGTCTGTGGGTAGCTGGCTAGTGCTAAGGGTCTTGACCGGTCCCTTCCCCTCTCTGCTTCTCAGTTGATAAAAACAAGGAATCGGATTTAAATGATATTCATGGTCTGATTCAGTTCTACAATTAACAGACTTTTCTTTCTTTGTGCCATGTCTTTTTCTCAAGAGTCTATAGAGCCCAGTAAATAAGAAAACAGTAGTGGGGGGGGGGGCAGGGATAGGGAGCTTACTGGGGATTAAACCCTGGGATATTCTGCCTCTGAGCTATACCCTCAGCCCTATTTTATTTTGAAACAGGGTCTCACTACATTGCAGAAGACCTCACTGAGTTTCTGAGGCTGGCTGTGAACCTTCAATCCTCCTGATTCAGGCTCCCAAGTACTAGGATTACAGGTGTGCACCACCATGCCCAGCAAGAGTACAGTCTTTCAAATCAGCCTGCATGGGTTAGAATCCCAGATCTGCTACTTCCAAACTCTGTGACCCATGACTCTGTTGACCTCTTTGTGTTTCCTTTCCCTCCTTTCTTTCCTCTCTTTCTTTCTTTTCTTTTCTTTTCTCTCTCTCTCTCTCTCTCTCTCTCTCTCTCTCTCTCTCTCTCTCTCTCGTGATTGAACCCCCAAGGGCATTCTACCTCAGAACTATATCCCAGCCCTTTTTTTATTTTTTGTTTTGAAACAAGCTCTTGCTAGATTGCCAAGATTCTTCTTGCATTGCTTAGGCTTTCCTGGAACCTGTGATCCTCCTGTCTTACCCTCCCAAGCAAGCACTAGAATTGCAGGTGTGCACCACCACACCCAGCTCATTTTCTCTTTTGTAGCACATAGATAATAGTATCTATCTCATAGCCTTGTGAAAAGATAAGATGAATTAACATGTATAAAGGACTTTAGTTCCTAGCACATAGATATTATTTATTAACTGCTGTATACCAGGCTCTGTACTAGGCACCATAAATATAGAAAAGATCCAGTTGGCACATGCCCTGAGTCCCAGCTACTCGGGAGGCAGAGACAGGAGGATGATTGAGCCCAGGAGTTCAAGTCCAACCTAGGCAACATACTAGTGTCAACAAAGAATAAAACCAGAAATGATCCACAGAGCCATACTGTCTCCTAGCAAAGTGTTGTCCAGAAAGCCCCTCTGTGCTGATCATGCGTTTGAATCCTCAAGAGAGGAATGATTCCTGGCACTCTGCCTCTGGCATGGGGCTGGGCATGGAGCAAACAAGTCTCCTGCAGAACTCAGAAGCACACACCAGCCGCCTGACTTCTCTGATTTTTTCCCCCTTCCATACTTCTTTGCTGCTTTTCCTCTCCTGATTCCTCTTAACACCTGACGTCAAAGAGAATGGGAATAAAGAAAAACCTCCTGCAAAAGAGGCTGTCCCCCTCCTCCCTCGCCCTCTTCTCTCTCATTTTCTCCCTGGTCCCCGCTAGTTCCTATTGCATCATGCTGTCTCTGAGCTGCGCTCCGTTTGTCCTGTTTGGGGAGCTATGAGATCCCGTGGTGCCTCCCTGCCTTCCCAAGAACACACTCTGGCCTCCCTCTTCCTAGAACCAGACACAGCCACAATCTCCTTGGCCAGTCAGGACACTGGCTGCGGGAACATTCGGCTTCATTTTCCCAGGGGGTGGGGTGGGGGCTGGAGAAATCACTCAGTTCCTGTGCAGTCAGCAGGGAAAGGTAATCGGGATTTATCTGGGCACTGCCACTTGCAGATGTGTCCCCAGCCCAGGAGGGAGAACAAGCAGCTGCTGGCTCAGGGGCCAGCTGTGGCTGGCGGGGGGGGGGGGGCCTGAAGAGGAACGAGGTCCTGGCACAGAAGGGGCAGCCCCAAGGGGTTCCGGGCATCCTCCTGGAGTTCTGGAGCTGCCCAGCCCGGGCCGGCCAGGAGGGCTGATGGATGCCTTTAATAGACATGTTGGGGAGCTGGCAGGCCAAGTGTCTTTGCCCAAATGCACACTGGCTGTTTAAGGAATTCCCAAATCTCTTGCTGGAACTGAGATTATGAAAAACACTTCTAGAGGAATCCTGAGGCCTCCCTTGCTGCGATGCTCAGCCAAGGGGCGGAAGTGCTGGGCCAAATGGAAGCCTTGTGGCCAATCCCGGTGGGCGGGTCCAGGGTCAGGCAGATTAAAATATGGTATGTGAGGAGCTGGGTAAAGATCCTTGATTGGCAAACATTCCTTGAGTGCCAACTATGCTGTACTAGGCTCTGGAGAAACCGAACCAGACAGGAACAAATCGAGGAGCTCACAGCCTCCTGGATGGACAGGAAGAAGAGGCTCCCTGAGCTGCAGATGGCATCCCTGCCACATCCTCCCCCGCCCCTCTTATCCCTACAGGTGCTCCACTCCTTTCACAGTATTCCTGGCTAATGAAGAGTTACTTCCAGGATGGTTTGTTTAATGAGGAATTCTTAAGACCCTCAAATCCTCCAGTGGCAAAATTTTAGGCATCCAGATAGATCTTAGGAGAGGAGATTTTGGAGGGTGGTACCCAATAAATCACCTGCTGTCCTGAGGTCAGGATGCCTGTGCACTGGGGGTCACTAAGTTCTCCAAGTCCGCCACAGCTGTGTGCAGCTTAGAGTAAGGTGAGCCAGGGGGAGCGAAAGAGTGGACTCCGGGCCATCTGGCCCCACCCACTTGCAAAAGTCATCCTACTTTCATTCCCCCTCGCATCCTTAGACCTCCACTTGCTGCTGTATTTTATATAGATCACTGTTCACATTCATTTATGTGTAATTTGTTGCTGAAATAATTCATTTCATGGGGCTAAACAGAAGATAAGGGGCCTTTGTGTGTAAGGGGAGATGGGGATCTTTGTGACTCCCAGCTTTCTTGACCTTGTGCCTCAAGAGAGTCAAGTATCTGAAAAGGTCGCTTCAGGGCCACTTGAAATCAACTGGACCCGGGCAGGAGAGGCCGTTGGTCTCCTGTTGCCAGTCCTTCAAACTGGCTTAATCTCAATTCGTGCCCGGAGCCTGATGGTTACTCCAAAAGAAAGGACTCATCCTCTCCCCAAAACAGCGAGGACTAGCAAGTGGCCCCCACAACCTCACAACCTTTGTGGATTTCCGCCACCGCTAGGCGGCGCCTGGCCAAGACAACCAGCCTCCTCCGCTCCGCCCAGTCCCCTGGCCCGCCCACCACCCCCCTCCCGGCCCTGGAGCGGGGGTCCTGCTCTACCATCCCGCTCCCAGCGCCACTGAACCCCGCTTCAGGTCCGGGTCTAGACACTAGACTCTAATCCTGCTGCCATGTGACCCTAGGTAAACGTAGTCCCTTCTCTCGGCCTCCGTTTTCTCCCCTGAAAAATCTGCATCCTGCACCCCATGGCTTAGCTTTATTCTAGATCTGCTATTCTATGATTCCATAAATAAATATGTCAGGTAGGAGATCACCCAATCAAATTACCCCCGCAGCCGCAAAGATTGGCTTCTGAACCCCGTGTCACTATAACGAGTTCGGAAAGCCCGTTTCCTAGCAAGTGCCGGCTCTGTTCTACCTGGGGTGGCTCCCCCAGGGCTGCTCGGAGGAGTCTGAAGCCCTGTCAGGTCTGTGGCAGGCAGGCAGGACGGTAAAGAGTTGAAAGCTGCATTCGGGGGGCCTGAGCTCCAGCACCGGCTCAGCCACTTGCCCGCTGTGTGAGCTTGGGCAACTTAGTCCCTCCCTGCCGGGGGTTGGACACGGGGCTGGAGTGTGATACTGCAGGTCATCTTCTCCGGTAGAGCGGTGGGCAAGCAGGGCGGCCTGGGGTGGGCGCGGGAAGGCGTGCCCATCCCATTATCCTGTCCCTATGAGCCCAAAGGGTCATCCTGGTTGCCTGCCCAGTTTCCACCAGAGAAGGGGAGTAGGAACCTCTCAAGGATAGAATGCCCGAATCGTGATGAGAATGCTCAGCCACTCCTGGGCGTTTTCTTTGTGCCTTGGAAGGAATTTATCCTTATAGGCGTTTACCATTACCGGGCTTGCCCTTGCACCCCACCACCCTCCCCATCCCCACCCTTGGGCCCCTTTGGTGGAAGGGCAGAACCCTGGTATCTCGGAGGGCTCCAGGGTACCAGTCTCCCATACCATTCCTGCCCACTGCCTCCCTCAGGAAGCCGGCCGCTGTCCTGTCCCGGCTGGCGCCAAGCCGTGTGCTGCCTGGCTGGGATTGGGCAGGCAATTCCACCCGCTCAGCAACTCTCTCTTCCTTGGTGTTGATTTTGTCTGTTGGCTTTCCCCCTTTCTCTTTTCCTTCTTTCTCTGAGTCAGCAGTTGGAGTCCAGCAAAGAAAACCGGGAGCGAAAGGAGACAGGTCCCCAGATCCGCTGCCTTGTGGCTCCAAGTGGTCAGCCAGCCTGGTGCAGCAGGAATCCGCCCCTTCTCAGCCTCTTTGCCAAACAACTGAATGTCGGCTGAGAGCACTGGCCAGAGATGGCGCTGTGGTCACCAGTGGTCAGGTCACTCTGCCCCAGCCCTCCTCCAAGACCCCAGCAGCTCACTGTACCTGGATGACTCCACCCCTTTCACTGGTGCTTTACATGTCACTCAGTCATTCCCATAACTGTTCTGTGAGTAGCTCCTATTATCCCACAGTTACCACCAGCAGCCAAACCAAGCAATACTAATAAAATCATAAAAGTATAGCAAGCCAGTAATTTTTCAACTAAGCACTGAGATTTGAAGGCAATATTTCGAAGGTCCCTGCTCACAAAAATATTACCGTACACAGAGGTCTAAAAATCCACCCATCGTGATTCCTTCCTTTGCATTCATTGCTGTCCTCTGTCAGGCTTGGACAGCCAAGCTGAGCTGCCTGGAGTAGTAGTATACTTGAATATAAGTATGTCCCATGCAACCTTAGGGGATATGCTTATACTAAAAATGTATCTTAGCTGGGTGTGGTGGCACACGCTTGTAATCTCAATACTTGGGAGGCTGAGACAGGAGGATCGCAGGTTTGTGGCCAGCCTTAGTGAGGCACTCTGCAAGTTAGTGAGACCCTGTTTCAAAATAAAGAATAAAAAATAGGGCTGGGGCTGTAGCTCAGAGGTAGAATGCCTCTGGGCTGAGTCCCCAGTGCTGCAAAAAAAAAAAAAAAGTATCTGTTGCTTGTCTAGAGGTATAGAGCATACTTTAAAAATCGATTATTTGTCTGAATTTCAAATTTAACTCAGTGACCAATCTTTTTTTTCTTTCTTTCTTTCTTTCTAAATCTGGCTATTCAAGTCCTGTGGCTATTCAAGTCCTTGCACTAAGTCTCATCAAAGACAAAGGCTGGAACTCAGATTCCAGAGGTACTGCAAAGGGCCTCAGCTACCTAGAAATGCCCTCTCCAACAACTGCAGAGCCTCCAGGTGTGGGGAGCACTGGGGGCCCATTTCCCCATTCTTCTGGGCACAATCACCCAGGCGCCCCTCCCTCTTCCCCTAGTGCTCCAGCCTGCTCCCAAGTTCACAGGGCTCCACCCCACCCTGCCCAGTTGAGACACCTGCCCACAGCAGGCTGCCTAGGATGCTGCAGAGGATGGCCCCAAGTGTGGGGCTGCGGGAGACAATCCTGCCAGCGTAGACTTCGGCAAGACCTGTACAACTTGGACTACTTCTTCCCGAGGCCCCCTCTTGCCCTACCCAAGAGACCAGTGTCTGTCTTCCTCCTCTCGTAGCCAACATGGCGGGGGTGGGGGGAACATGGTGAAAACACTTGCAATCTAGAAACCTTGATTCTGCCCCCAACGGAATACTGTCCCAGAGCGCTCAGGTCAGTCCTAACACACACAGCCTCTGCCTCCTCATCTGTAAAATAGGGACATTACTCAGCTCGTCCCCGTTATAGTGAGATGTAGATGAGAGAATGTAAATACCTCAAGAGTGAATTATGGGCAAAGCATGCAGATGTTTAACATTCCTGGTCCCTCCCTCTTGCTGTCCAATTCGAGGACTGCTTGGGCAGCATTTCTACCTCGCTGGAAATATCCCCCAGTCATCGTTTGAAAGAGCCTTGGATGACAATGGTCCAAATGAGGCATACACTAAATAAGGCCGGAAATAAGGCCCCAGCTTTGCTTTTTCTGCACAGTTGCTAACTTTGAGGGCAGATACCTCAGCCCCTAGGGTGTGCCGGGGGTTGATTTCATCCTGCAAACCTCTCTAAGGCAGCAGAAAACCCAGGGAGGCCTTAGCCCGGCCTCTAGGATTCCATCTTCTTTTCCTTGAGCCCAAGCATATGTCTCTCTTGGGGCACAGCTCCTCCTAGGGCACAATCATGAGGTCCCAGAGATGCCAGCCTGCCCAGGAAGGCAGAAAGCTCAGTATGCCAGCCCAGGTTGAACCTCATCCTGGTACCGCAACAGCAGAGGTGGAATCAGGGTGCTCTTGACTGAAAATCCCAAAGCTAAGGCCTGTCTGTCTGCCTGCCTGTCTCTGCTAACTCCTTCACTAGGCCCATATGGGACACTGCTTCTCTGCCAGCACCAGGGATGGACAGAGGACAGATGTGGCCTGGCCAGCCTGGTCCCTCAAGCCTGTCTCTCTGAGCCACTCTCCACTAAAGCCCTGTGCAGCTGTGGGCCTCAGTCAGCTCTGGAATGGCTGCTTCCCAGCCCGCCCACCCCCACTGTTCAGATTCTCTGAGACACAAGGTCCTGTCCCAGCCCTCCCCTACACACCCCTAATTCCAAACTGATGTCAGAAAGGGGAAAAGAGTAAGAAGGCTCACAGTGAGGCTTTACCCTGTGCTGAATTAGCAGTGAGCCCTGCCCAAGATCTAATAGATATTGACTTGACAGGTTTACTGAGGGTTTTTTTTTTTGGAAGGGGATGGGGGTACTGGGGATTGAACCCAAGGGCATTCTACCTCTGAGCTATAGCTCCACCCCTTTTTATTTTTGAAACAAAGTCTAAGTTCTTGAGGCTGGCCTTGAACCTGCCATCTTCCCGTGTCAGCCTCCTGAGTACTAGAATTATAGGTCTGTACCACCGCGTCCAGCTCTTGCTGCGGGTCTTTTGTGTGCCAGGCTGGGCAAGGCTGTAGGATTCAGGAATGAACAGGCTGACAAATTCTTGCCCTGATGAGGTTTCCATTGGATGAGTAATAAGTAGACAATGCGATGAGGATTGTGCTAAAATGGAGCCTGCCGGTATTAAAGCAGGCTCCCAACCCAGCCTAGGGGAAGGACTTAGGTCAGAGAGGGGCTCCCCAAAGAAGGGGTAAGACTTGAAGTCTGAGCTGGACTTCTGAGCAGGTAGAGCACTTTGGGGGTGCAAGGAGGTAGAGTGACAGTGTTTATGAAGTTCTCAGAGCAAGAGCAAGGCCCTGAGACCTTGGAAACATGCTAAGTAAAAGAAGCCAGAGCCAGGTGAGGTGGTGGCACATGCTTGAAATCCTAGTACTTGGGAGGCTGAGATAAGAGCATCGCAGGTTCGAGGCCAGCCTCAGCAACTTAGCAAAACCCTCAGCAACTTAGCGAGACTCTGTTTCAAAATAAAATAGGGCTGGGGATGTAGCTAAGAGGTAGAATACCCTTGGGTTCAATCCCCAGTACAGAAAAAAAGGAAGAAAGAAACCCACAAAAAACACGTATGGTTTTATATAAAATGTTCAGAATCAGTAATTTATACAGAAAGATTAGCTGGTTGCCAGGATTAGGAATTCAGGATTCTTTTGGGGTGACAACAATGTTGTGGAATTAGATGGTGAGGATGGTTGCATGATCTTGTGAACATACTAAAAATCACTGAATTTGATACTTTAAAATGGTGAATTGTATGTAAATTTTATATAAATGTATACATACTACATACATACACACATACACACACACACACACACACACACACACACACACATATATATTCTACCTCTGAGCTACACCCCCAAGGCTGATTTCATTTCTTATTTGGAAACAGAGTCTCACTAGGTTGATGAGAGAATCACTACTTGCTAAGGCTGTCCTTGAACCTGTGATCTTCCTATCTCAGCCTCCCAAGTACTGGGATCACAGGTATGCACCACCATGCCTGGCTCTTTTTTTTTTTTTTTTTTAAGAACAAGAGATGCTGGACCACACTCACTGGGACCAAGGGCAAGTTGGGCCTCAGCTTGCACCTTGTCTTCAGCTGGGCTTGGTCCTGAGGGTATGGGAACCAGTGGACAGTTTTAATCTGGGGAGTGACCAGGTCAGATTTGCACTGGAGGAGGGTCACTGCGGCTGGGCTGCCATGGGGAGGGTGCACTGAAGGGAACCAATGAGGAGTCTCTGCCATCACCCAGAGGGTGGTGACTGGGAAGGAGAAAAGCGGGGCTCAAGGGAGAGTTGGGGGCAGTGTTTAGTGATTGCCAGGTGTGGGAGGAGGGATAGGAAGAGGGAGGAGCAGAGGGTGACAGAGGCAACTGGGACTGGGAACCATTTATTAGGATGGGAATTCTGGGGAGGAAGCAAGGAAGGGGAACTACATTCCGTCACATGGGGCAGGTTGAGTTTGAGACACCTGCAAGAGACCCAAGGGGACCTGCAGAGGGGACAGTGGGCTCCAGGGAAAGGCACTCAGATCAGGAGGAGCCAGGGGACCCTGGTCACCAAGACCTTGAGAGTGAACAGCTGCCCCAGGGAAAGGGTGGGAAAGAGAGGGGAGAAGGCCAGGCAGAGAGGCCTGGGGAGCCCTAGTACACAAGAGACAAGGACACAGGAAGCAGAAACTGGGAGCCAACCAGAAGAGAGGGGCCTGTAGGGACCCCAGGGGGGGAGGTCTCGAAAGCCTGGTGGGTGAGCTGTGGGGACACCCCTTCGGATCAGAGACCCTGGAGAGGCCGTGTCCTGCACTGCAGCTCCACTGACGGGCGTTGGAAGTGGACTGGGGAGGGAAGCAGAGGAGAAAGAAGCTGAAACCGATTCTTGGAACAAGTTTGTGAAGAAGAGAAGTGATGTCAAGGAGAGTCTTGGGGGGGATGGGCTGAGGGTGGGGTGGTGAGTTTTGAGAGCCTGGTGAGAGGAGGGATGCTAGTTGAGCTGAGGTTTCTAGGCAAGTGGGAACTTCTGAATTCTGGAGCAGAAGCAAGAGCACCATGTACCTGGCCTCAGGTGGAAGAGGGATGGGAGTCTTCCTTTGTAGCCAGAGAAGGTTGGGATAGGGCAGAGGTGGGTGGTTATGTCAGTTTGTAGACCCAGAGATAAGGAAAAGGGATTCTCTGGTGGATTCTATTTTGTCACTGTATCAGGGGACAAGATCAAATACTGAGATGGTAGGCAAAACTTCGGGGGCTGACCAAGCATATGTCAAAACCTGCTCAGAGCCGGGCGTGATGGTGCATGCTTGTAACCCCGGTACTTGGGAGGCTGAGACAGGAGGATCACAAGTTTGCAGCCAGACTTAGCTACTTAGTGAGGCCCTCTGAAACTTAGTGAGACCCTGTTTCAAGAATAAAAATAGGGCTGGGGGCATAGCTTGAGGTAGAAGGCCCCTGGGTTCAATTCCCAGTACCACACACACACAAAAAAAAAAATTAAAAAACCTGTTCAGAAAGCCAGTTGTTAAATATAGCTATTAAAAATTAAAGAATTTCATGAACCAGTTGTTAAATTTAGCTATTAAAAATTAAATTAACCAAGTGAGGTGGTGTTCACACCTGTAATCCCAGCCTCTCAGGAGGCTGAAACAGGAAGATCTCAAGTTGGAGGCTAGCCTTCACAACTTAGTGAGACCCTATTTCAAATTTTTAAAAAAGTTTAAAAGGGCTGGGGATGTTGCTCAGAGATATAGCACCTCTGAGTTCAGCCCCCAGTATCAGAAAAAAAAATTAGAATAAATCCACACAAATATTCCCAACTAATTTGTTTTGTTTTGTTTTGTTTTTTGCGGTACTAGGGATTGAACCCAGAGACATTCTACCTCCGAGCTACACCCCCAGCCCTATTTTTTATTCTTTATTTTGAAACAGGGTCTCACTAAGTTGCGCAGTGCCTCACTAGGTAGCTGAGGCTGGCCGCGAACCTGGACCCTCCGGTCTCAGCCTCCCGAATGCTGGGATTACAAGCGTGCGCCTCCACGCCCGGCTTTCCCAACTAATTTGTGACAACGGTACAAAAACAATTAAAAGAAAGATAGCCTTTCCAACAAATGGCGGTGGAGCGATTGGACCTTACAAAAAGTAAAAATTTATTTTGCAAGGGATATTTTTGAAAGAATAAGAAGATGATCTACAAACTGGGAGAAAATAAATGCAAACTACAGGTCTGACAAAGGACTCGTAGCTAAAGTATATAAAGAACTCCTAAAACCTAGGAGTGAAAAATGAACACTCCAATTAGAAAATGGACAAAACACACGAACAATTCAGTGAAGAGTATATGTGGATGGCAAAGAGCACATGAAAAGATGTTCAGCATCCTTAGCCATTAGGGAAAGGCACAATGAGATATCACTTCATGCCTGCCAGAATGACTAAAATAAAAATAATGATAACACCAAATGCTGGCGAGGCTATGGAACAACTGGATCACCCACACATGGCTTTTGGAAGTGCAAAACGGTACAGCCACTCTAGAGCAAAAGGATGGCAGTTTCTTACAAAGACAGACATGTGCTTTTGTCCCAGCCACTGTGCAACTGGACACTTATCCAAGAGAATGAAATCTTATGTTTACATAAAACCCTTTACATGAATGGTGATAACAGCTTTATCTATAAGAGTCAAAAACTGGAAACAACCCAGATGTCCTTCAGTGGGTGAATGGTTAAAATAACTGTTGGTACATCCAAACCATGAAATCATATTCAATAAGAAAAAGAAATAAACTACTCAACACATGCACCAACTAGGATGAATCTCCAGGACATTATGCTGAGTGGAAAAAACCAGTCCCCAAAGATCACACACTGTATGACTTCACTTATATAACATTCTTGAAAAGGCACAATTATAGCGATGGAGAACAGCCTGGTGGTTGCCAGGTAGGGAGGGGAGGAAGGAGGGAGGTGGGCCTGGCTTTGAAAGGGCCACAGGAGGGATCTCTGTGGTGACAGAAATGTTCTGTATCTTGACTGTATTAATGTCAATGTTCTGACATTGTTGACCATATTATAGTTGTATGGATGTTACCACTGAGACAGACTGGCCAGAGGTACAAGATATCTCTGTGCATTATTTCTTACAACTCCACATGAACCTACAGTTATCTCAAAATTAAAAGTTTAATCGAAAATACATTTAAAAGAGGCTTTCTGTTGTATGATTCCATTTACCTAGCATGTTTGAAATGACAAAATTCTAGAGGTAAACGGATTACTGTTTGGCAGGGGGTGGGGGTGGGTGAGGGAAGTGGCTGCAGTTATAAAAGTGCAGCAGGAGGGCTCCTTGTGATGAAACTATTCTGTATTCTCAACTGTGGTGGGCATATGGATCTACACGTGACAAGAACACTTAGAATTAAATATGGATACACAGAGAGACATATACACTTGACTACATGTAAAACTGATAAAGCCTGAGCAAGAGGGATGAATGGTATCAATGTCAATATTGTGATGATACGGTGCTATAAGATATGACCATTGGAAGCTGGGCGTGGTGGCGCATGCTTGTAATCCCAGCATTCGGGAGGCTGAGACCAGAGGATCCGGGTTCGCGGCTAGTCTCAGCTACCTAGTGAGGCACTCCGCAACTTAGTGAGACTCGGTTTCAAAATAAAGAATAAAAAATAGGGCTGGGGGTGCAGCTCGGAGGTAGAATGTCTCTGGGTTCAATCCCTGTACCACAAAAAAAAAAAAAAAGAAAAGAAAAGAAAAAATAAAAAATGGCAACTGGGTGTGGGGGTGCACGCTTGTAATCCCAGTACTTGGGAGGCTGAGACCGGAGGATCCGGGTTTGTGGCCAGCCTCAGTTACTTAGTGAGGCCCTCCACAACTTAGTGATACCCTGTCTCAAAATAAAGAATAAAAAAAAATAGGGCTGGGGATGTAGCTCGGAGGTAGAATGCCCCTGGGATCAATCCCCAGTACCAAAAAAAAAAAAAAGATATGACCATTGGGCATGGTAGCACATGCCTCCAATCCCAGTACTTGGGAGGCTGAGACAGGAGGATCACAGGTTCCAGGCCAGCCTAAGCAACGTAGCAAAAACCTCAGCAACTTAGTGAGACCCTCTTCCCTCTTTCAAAATAAAATAGGGCAGGGAGTGTAGCTCAGAGGTAGAATGCCCCTGGGTTCAATCCCCAGTATCAAAAATAAATAATAAAAAAGATCATTGGATAAGGGGCATAAGGGACTTCTCTGAATTATTTCTTTTTTTTTTTTTTTTTTTTGCAGTACCAGGGATTGAACTCAGAGGCATTCTACCTCCGAGCTACACCCCCCAGCCCTATTTTTTATTCTTTATTTTGAAACCGGGTCTCGTTAAGTTGCAGAGTGCCTCACTAGGTAGCTGAGGCTGGCTGGGAACCCGGATCCTCCGGTCTCAGCCTCCCGAATGCTGGGATTACAAGCGTGCGCCACCACGCCCGGCTTCTCTGAATTATTTCTTACAATTGCATGTGACTATACAATTAAGTCAAAAATTAAATCATATAAAATTACATATTTATTTATTTACTTATTTATTTATTTATTCTCCATGGTGGCTAACTGATATCATGTTGGTAGTCTGAAACAGGCCACCACAGGAGACTTTATACCAGGAGAATGGGTAAACACTACAAGCCAGGACTTCCCCACCTCCACCAGGGCCTGTTGTTAAGCATCTGTCAGCACACCAGGGGCTGCTCAGAGTCTGGAGGTGGCTGAGGGGTCAGGGTCTGAGGGTCTTTGAAGACAGAAGCAAGAGCTGAAGCAGGAGTATAAGATTGCTGAACACTCCCAATGGCCCAGTTGGTGGTGAAGACTACGACTTTCTGGTGACCTACCCCGTCTAATATGGAAAGCTACTGGCTGTGCTTAAAGCTGGGAAGTGGCATCTGAGCTGGGAGAGGTATGGAAGCAGTGGAGACTGAGGCACAGGATCAGGATGGAGGCGTCCATGGACTGGAGGTCCCAAAGAGCCTTAAGACGGTGTGTCATGGCACTGAGCTGGTACGATAAAGAGTAGGGGCTGTCGTCAGGAACACGGTTGGGCACTAAATGTGCTGTTTTGGAGGATGGCACACATTCCTGGGGCTGACCCAAGCCTCCAGCATGGCCATGAGAGTGGGCTGAAGGGTATGGGGGTGAGGACAGGGCCCTAAGGACGAGGATTCAAGGATGTCAGTCAGGAGCCAGGAGCCACATGGGGCATTTCCAGGGAAGCTGGTATCTCCTGGGTAATGGCAGGACCTGGAGTAGAGGAGAAACTGGAAAAGGAAAAGGGGAGACTGGAGGAGGGAAAGAGAGCCCACGGAAAAAGAAAGAAAGGGCTTTATTCTTATCACAGGCAAGAAGGGAGACTAACGTATAAAGCTGGAGGGAGTTTGGGGGCATCGCTTGGTGATATTAAATGTCACTCTTTTAATCAAAAAGGCTAAAAGACTCAATTGAGAATCTAAACCACCCCCAGGGAACAGGCTAAATTCTTGCCTTTGCAATTCTTAAATTGTCGTAAGAGTCTGAAATTATTAAACTTTTCAGAATATGTCCCAAATCACAGGACAAAGGTTACCCAAGAAAATGAAGAGTGGCCAGGGCGGTCCTCTCAGTTCATGGGGCCCAGCCCTGCTGACAGCTCTCCACAGTTCCCAGGCCTGAGTGGCTGCTCCCTGGGCTCGTCCAAGGGAGGCAGCTGCGGTCAAGGGGTATCAACCAGAAGGGGGGTGGAGGGGGGACAGATATCAGCTAGAAGCGTCTGATTCCTCCAAGGACCTCAAATGGATACCCAGAAAATTCCCTCGCTCATACTCAGGAAGTGAAAGGATAGTGGGAGTTCTTTCGCGTTGCAGAAACCAGGTCTTTCTTACTCAAATGTGGCTTTGCCCAGTGTCTCACATACAGTAGGTGCTCCATAAATGGTTATAAAATTAAATGGAAGCCAGGCGTGGTGGTGCACGCTTGTAATCCCAGCATTTGGGAGGCTGAGACCGGAGGATCCGGGTTTTGGGCCAGCCTCAGCTACCTAGTGAGGCACTCAGCAACTTAGTTTCAAACTTGTTTCAAAACAAAGAATAAAAAATAGGACTGGGGGTATAGCTGGGAGGTAGAATGCCCCTGAGTTCAATCCCCAGTACCACAAAAAAAAAAAAAAAAAAAATTAAATGGAATTGATGAGAGAAGGGGAAGAGAGGTTGGTTGGTTGGTTGGTTGCTTGCTTGCTTGCTTGCTTGATTGGTTGGTTGGTTTATTGGTTGATAGATTGATTGATTGATTGAACCAATGATTTGGGAACTTGATAATGTTCCCCTTACAGCCAGATTCTAAATGTAAGATGGAAGCCGGGCGTGGTGGCGCACGCTTGTAATCCCAGCATTCGGGAGGCTGAGACCAGAGGATCCAGGTTCACGGCCAGGCTCAGCTACCTAGTGAGGCACTCCGCAACTTAGTGAGACTCGGTTTCAAAATAAAGAATAAAAAATAGGGCTGGGGGTATAGCTCGAAGGTAGAACGCCCCTGAGTTCAATCCCCAGTACCGCAAAAAAAATAAAAAAATAAAAAAAAAAAAAAAAATAATAATAATAATAACAAAAATAAATGTAAGATGGAGAAGGAAGGAGGAATTCGTACAATTAACCCCCTAAAAGCAGAAGTCCAGGTCTTGGTGGATGGTTTTCTAATCTCTTGGGGGTTTTCTAATCTCTTGGTGGATGGTTTTCTAATCTCAGCCTTCTTTTGCTGAAGTCACATGACCCCAGCACCCGACCCCACCCTGGACTGGGCAGGTCGGTACAGCCAACCTCACCTATAGCCCTTTCCAGTTACTTCAGGAGCTCATCAGTGCCCGGTCCTGTGCTGAGCGCTTTCCCACTAGCTGAACCTGTGTCAGCCACACACGGCCCCCAGAGGGAGGAACCATCAATGTGTCAAAACTCAGCCCCTCAGGGTCCAGAGGGGCCCCAGGGTGGCACCACTGGCCAGAAGTGGACCTGGGCTCATCACCTTACCGCCACCCACCACAAAGCCTGGACCGACATCACAGTGAGTTGCCCTCTTCCTGTCACCCGCTTGGTATTTGTGCCCTTTGACCCCTTTGGACAAACACCTGCCCTGTCTGGTCACAAAGCCCGTGCCAAATCACTTTCTTGTCCTGCAGGTTAGAGGCAGGGCATGGAAAAATCCCAGACTCCACTTTGAAAAGAACTTCAATGTGGGGGCAAAGGCAGGGTGAAGGGAGGAGGGAAGTAGAGGAAATGATTCAGAAACAGCTGAACTTTGAAAAACAGAAGAAAAATCTCTCTGGCGCTGCAGAAAAGCACATTTTAAAATGAAGCTGTGCCAAGGGACAGAAAAATTGCTTATGAGCAGAGGACACGGACTCGGGGAGCAGTGAACTGACAGGGCAGACAGAAGAACTGCTGGGAGGACAGTTTGTTCCGAGGCAGCAAAGGAAACCCGGGGCACATTCTTCATCACGGAGCTGCAGGAGGTCACTAGGTTCTCCAGCCACTAAGCCATATGACCACTAATAACGACAGCTTCCAAATATGACAGCCACTAAGCACTATGGCTACTAAATGCCACTGGAACTAAATGCCATAGCCACTGAATACTCCAGACGCTGACTATTATAGACAATACCAATGAAACTAATTACTAGAGATAAAAAAAAAAAAAATGCTACGTGCTCTAAGTACTTCAGCCACTGAATCCTACAGCCATCAATACTGTAGTTACTGCACCCTACATCTCAGATGTAAAATATTCCAATAGACCATGCCCAAGGAGAATCAATAATGTTTGGACCCCTGGATTCACCTCTTGGGCTCATTGTCTGGGTAGCCAAAGCAGAATGACAAAGAGCCTAGTGGCCATTTGGAGCTGGAAGGAGGTGGGGTAGGGGGAGAAAGGTATGAATTCACTTCTGTGAAAGGCCATAAGTCTCCCTCTCCTTCCTAGAGAGCACAGCAATGCCTCCTCTGAGTGTAAATCCTCCACCTAGTCCTGGAAGCCAGTTCACAATCTCCCAGCACTGAAAAGACCAAGAAAGGATTGACCCAGCCCCCTCCCCAGTCTTTTTTTTTTTTTTTTTTTTTTTTGCGGTACTGGGGATTGAACTCAGGGGCATCCTACCTCCGAGCTACACCCCTAGCCCCAGCCCTATTTTTTATTCTTTATTTTGAAACAGGGTCTCACTAAGTTGCGGAGTGCCTCACTAGGTAGCTGAGGCTGGCCGCAAACCCGGATCCTCCGGTCTCAGCCTCCCAAATACTGGGATTACAAGCGTGCGCCACCACACCTGGCCCCAGCCCTATTTTTTATTCTTTATTTTGAAACTGGGTCTCACTAAGTTGTGGAGTGTCTCATTAGGTAGCTGAGGCTGGCTGCGAACCTGGATCCTCTGGTCTCAGCCTCTCAAATGCTGGGATTCCAAGCGTGCACCACCATGCCCGGCTTCCCAGTCTTTCTTAAAGAAGGATGGAGTTTCTTTGCAATCTGACTGTTCTTTTGGCTCACAAAACCTGATAGCAATGGACCCCAGAGAGGCACCTGGTCCAGAGTGGGTGATGGATGTTGGAGATAGAAAAGAAAAAGGCTTCCAGAAAGAAGTGCTTTCTGAGCAGAACCAGCTGGGAGAAGGAAGGAGAAAATGAGCATCCAGGAGAGAAGTCAAGGAAAGGAGAAATAGCATACTAGCATACAAGTGGCAAAGACTATAAGAATTCTGTACTGCTGAGATCTAAAGTTTTGAGTTAGGGGAGTAGGCAAAGTTTGGTCAAGTGAATGTGGACCCAATTAGGAAGAGCTCTCAGTATTTGGGGCTAAAGCTGAGCCTTTATCCTGCAGCAAATGGGAGCCATCATGAGGGCTGAGGCACAGGGCAGGTGACAGGCCTGTTAGGGAGATGACCCCGGCCATGAGAAGTTTGAGATGGCCAGTGTGGACACCATGCACCTGCCCTAGGCAAGGAGGTTACAGGTCTGAGCAAGTGGGTGGGGACAATAATTGTAAATGTGTGGGGTGGGGAGGGGCAGTCTCAGGAATTATTTTGGAGGTAGAATTAGCAGGGCTTAGCTGGACGTGTTGGCACATGCTTGTAATCCCAGTACTTGGGAGGCTGAGACAGGAGGATTGCAGGTTCCTGGCCAGCCTCAGCAACATAGTGAGGCTCTCAGCAACTTAGTTAGACCCTGTTTCTAAATAACGAATAAAATAGGGCTGGGGGTGTAGTTCAGAGGTAGAATGCCCCTGGGTTCAATCCCCAGTACCAAAAAAGAAAAAAAAAATTTTTTAAAAGTGTTTCATTTATCTCTACTCCTGCAAAAAAAAACCTCCGTGAAAGGCAAGAGAAAGAAATCAAAGGGGTAAAAATACGGAAAGAAGAACTAAAACTATCCCTCTTTGCAGATGACATGATATTATACCTAGAAGACCCAACAAAGTCAGGCAAAAAACTTATAGAACTGATCAACAAATTCAGCAAAGTGTCTGGATACAAATTCAATCTTAAAAAATCGGAAGCTTTCCTCTACACCAACCATAAAACCACTGAGAAAGAAATCCAGAAAACAATTCCACTCACAATAGCATCCCGAAAAATAAAATACTTAGGGATAAACCTAACCAAAGAGGTAAAAGACCTCTATAAGGAAAATTATAAAAAGCTGAAGAAAGAAATTGACGAAGACCTTAGAAAATGGAAAAATCTACCATGCTCTTGGATAGGCAGAATAAATATCATCAAAATGGCCATCCTCCCAAAAGTAATCTACAAATTCAATGCAATACCCATGAAATTACCAAGGTCACTCCTCACAGACATAGAAAAATCAGTCCTTAAATTCATTTGGAACAACA
>PVLC010001052.1:0-13433 GCA_004027655.1 Graphiurus murinus
GTTTCTTTTGTGTTTCTCCTTCTCATGGTTTCCCTGTTCTTAAATTTATAACTTTGCTACTCTTGCACGCTTTCCCTGAATTTGTAGGTTTCTTATTTTTATTTTCTCTCTGTGAATGGTATCTTGTACTGAGTTGCAATTACTCTGGAATTTCTTCTGCCTGCTCTATTGGTGTCTTTGGTGGGTTTCAGGTGTTGACGTCTAGGATCTAGCAAAAGCTGAAAGGCTACCAATCCCCCGAACAAACATACATAAATTGTAGCAATGCAAAGTGAAAACAGAGTAAAAATGGAACAAAACAAAGCAAAAACCCCAGAAAACAAGCAACGTCAGCAAGTAGCAAAATAAAAATCCCTGCAAGTTTGTAAGAACAGACCTGGTTTGGCCTCTGCAGGTCTTTTGGGCAGATTTCTGCTGCTGTGGGCGGCCGACAAGATGGCGGCTGCTACTGCTGCGCACACGCCGACTCCCCGGTTCTCCCTGGTCTGCTCCTCAGACTCCAGCCAGCTGCCCGTTTCCCCACTCATCCTTGGGCCGATTTGCTTCTCCCCCCCTTCAGTCGAGAAGCTGTTCCTGCGGCAGTCCTGACCCAAGCCCTGGGGTGCAGTTATCTCTGCTCCGGCTCTGCGGGGAGAGGTGAGCTGGGATGGTCCTGCGCGGGCTTAAGCTGGTCGTACCACGCGTTCCGGTCTCTGTCGAAGGTGCCTCGAAATGCCGCCTGGCTAGGATGAGGTGTTCAGGAGTCGCTCACTTCAGCTCTGGCGGGTGGGGTGCAGAGGGTTGTTGTATATTTCTTTCTTAGTAGACTCCACGCTGGGGGCCGGCTAATGGCGGCTTCTGCCTGGCGGCGTGGCGCCGGGGCCGCGGAGACGGGCTTCTTTGCTCTCCCTGGTCGGCCTTCCGGGTTCTCCATTTTCTTATTCTTACAGCAAATAGTAAAGCACTTACTAATATAATTCTTCTATATAGAATTTTAGTTTTAAATAATCTTCCCTTTATAGAATTTTTTTAATGAAAAGAAATGAAATACAGCAGAGATTGTTAACAGCATATGCAAGCAACTGACTCATAGAATAGTCAAATGGAATCACTCAGTTGTGAAATTTCTGACCTAAGATTAATGGCACATTAAGTTTAAAGTGCAAAGAATTAGAATAGGGTCTCAATGATTCTCAACATAACCACATAATAAAATAGATATAATTTGGAAAACATAAACTTTGTTCCTTCAGAGTTTCAATTCTAATAGATTCACATTTTAGGATTTTATAATAGGAGAATATTGATCTTTTTTCAAAACCAAAAATATTTTATAGCCACTTATTACAGAAAAGTAACCATGAGTGATTACATGTGGGATTGTTTCTACTATGAGTTATAGAGCACAGGTTTCAAAATTAAGAATCAATAAACGTTCTGGAAAAATACAAATTGGAAAGTTCATTATTGGATAATTCCGTGGTTATATTGTGCAATGGCTTTCTACGTGGCATCAAAATTGGGACCTTTGAAAATGATGCTATCATCACAAAACATATTATGGGAAATAAATTTCACCTTCAACAAAGGCAAATAGCAATGCTTGTATTACACTTCCTATCTATAAAGCAGTTGTGCTACTCATGGAAACACTTCCACATGGTATAACTCATTTAATGATCACAAGAAACACTATCATATCAGATATTAAGAAATGATTAATTTTCCTGTTTTAGAAGTAAGTGACTTCTGATCACTTCAGGTTAATGGCCTGTTGTGAAGCCTCACAGCTAGTAAATTCATTTAGTCCCTTGTTTATTTGTTCCCTTCAGAATCTCTGTTTACCATGAAAGCTATATTGTTATATGTACCGAGCATATGTCTAGCCCAGAAGAGTTTAAAGTCTTGTCACTGTATGGGAATCCAAAGAGGTCTCCAGAAGCAGAGGAGACCACTACTGGGAACTTCCAGGCGCTTGGCCACACCCCAGAAATGTGTCAAGTATGAGTACCAGAGCAAGAGATTTACTATAAAGGGGAAAGTGTGTACTCAGGTATGGGACTGTGACTGGGCGTGTTGGCGTATACTTGTAATCCCAGTACTTGAGAGGCTGAGACAGGAGAATCACAGATTTGTGGCCAACCTCAGCTACTTAGTGAGGCCCTCAGCAACTTAGTGAAAACCTGATTTAAAATACAGAATAAAAAATAGGACTGGGAGTGGGGCTCAGAGGTAGAATGCCCCAGTTCTGCAAAGAAAAAAAAAGGTATGGGACTGTGTGCTATCTCAGAGAAAGTCACCTACCCTTGGTCTGGGGTCTTAACACTGCCAGAGAGACAGTAGCTAGGGTGCTGACCTGAATGTGGAGCCAAGACAGAGTTACAAAATTTTGTTCCAACTTTTCTTGTACTTGCACAATGTCGTTGCATGTTATAATCCTCCTACTTCCTCTATCATAAGTCTCATTAGCATCTTAAATCTCCACTCAGAGGGATGCATCTTAGTAGCAGAATGAGGATAGGGTCATTTCTTGGTCACCAAAGTGTTTAATTCACATGTTCCCTAAAGGAGCATTTTTCCAGGGGCCTTGTGGTTATCTTGTAGGTTTTGTGGGTTTTCCATCAGCCAATGGGCAGGCTGCAGCCAAGGACGTGGGCACAAGGACAGGGGCTGAGCTGCTCATGAGTTGTTTTTCTGCATGCCAATGGTTTGTGGGTATTTCTCTGTTAAGACTCAGTATTCTTTCTGAATCCCTGAACTCCTCTCTTACTCAGGTGAGTACGTACCTCATGATGAGTGGGTTTGCTCATAGGGTGATACAGGTTCTTAAGAGCCTAACAGAAAAGGCACATGATTTAGAGGTATGTTATTGAAGAAAGCATCTTAGAAACAGAACTTGTAGTTACATAGAAGAGGGAAGATGTCTTAGTCCATTTTATGGTGCTACAACAGAATACCACAGACTGAGTAATTTGTAATTGAACAGAAATTCATTTGGCTAACATTTCTGGAGGCTGAGATGCCTAAGAGCATAGCACTAGCACCTGGTGAGTGCCTTCTTGCTGCCTCATACCATGGAGGAAAGCATTACATGGGTTAGAAAGCATGCAAGAAAGAGGGTCCTGAGCCTGCTATAAATAAATCTGCTCTCACAATAAGGACCTTACTCCCACAATAATGGCATTAATCCATCTACTCATCTCTTAGCAGTCCCACCTCTTAACATTGTTGCATGGAGGACTAAATTTCAAACACATGAACTATGAGAGACATGTTCACGCCATAGCTGGAGGGAATAAGGAGGAAGGGGTTCTTAGTGGAGGAAGCAAGCATATACCTTGAGATGCTTGTTTCAGTAGATCAGTGTCTTTGGAGCAAACTGCCACACAAGAAGATGCAGAGATATTTAGGCCTTGTATTAGTCAACTTTCTGTTACTATAACAAAATCTTGAGATAATTAACTTAGAAAATATTTAGAAGCTTCAGTATATGATCAGTTGATCCCATTGATTTTAGGCCCATGGAAGGAGCATGTGATGGGGCACAGCTTCTTGCCTGATAACCAGGAGGCAAAAGACAGAGAAGAGGGATTAGGGGTACCACTATCTCCTCCAAGTCATGCCCCTAATGACCTAAATACTTCCTTCTTGGTCCTACTTCTTCCTTCCTTCCTTCCTTCCTTCCTTCCTTCCTTCCTTCCTTCCTTCCTTCCTTCCTTCCTTCCTTCCTTCCTTCCTTCCTTCTGTCCTATAGATTGAATCCAGGAGCATTCTACCTCTGAACTACACATTCAACCCTATTTTATTTGCTGAGGGCCTCACTAAGTTGCTGAAGCTGGCCTCAAACCTACAATTATCCTATCTCAGCCTCCCAAGTACTGGATTTATAGGCATGTTCTACCAAGCCTATCTTCGGTACCACTTCTTAAAGGCTCCCTCACTTCACAATAGAGCCACTGTGGAGGCCAAGCTTTTGACACATGAGCCTTTGGGGATATTTATGATACAAAGTGTAACAGACCTGAAATATAACTTTGGGGCCCTCAGTATTAAAGTGATAATTGGAATTTTAGGAGAGTAAAATCACCCAGGCAAATTGTGCTGAATTAGAAAAGGAACTGTTCAGTGGCAGAATCCTGGAAATCACCGCTCCAGGAATGTAAGGCTAGCTAGAGGAGACGCTAAAGGAAGTGGTCAGCACTGTCAAGTGTATGGACTAGAGACTGGTGACAGAAGGAAGGATGAGCATTCTTCCATAGGTGAATACACAGATTGGAAGGGAAGGGGACCAATGCATTTGCCAGCAGAAAAAGCATCTGCTTTTCAGTAAAGTAGGGGCATGACCACCTCTAGAAAGCAAGGGTGTGGGGGTGGAGAGAGAGAGTGAAAATAGTCAGTGTGGAGAAGGGTAGCATGAACTCACCACCATACCCTGATGAGGAGTCATCACTGAGGACTGAGTTCTGGGTGGAAATCTTAAATAATGTGGAGCTATGTGGTTTATCTCCAGCAAAGAAACGGGAACAATAAAAATGAATTGGGTAAATGCAAATTAGATGCATATTTAAAAATGCTCTTGGCTTGTCAATGTCTATAAGATAACATATTTGGGCCTATTAAGTGTGCTTATAAATGCTGGTATTTTAAAAATCAGTATAAGATTGCTTTGTTTCAAGGGTCTTCACTAAAAAGAAATGTTACTAAAATACCAGGCAATCTATGAAATTCTACATAAAAAAAATTAAGTGATGTTTTAATGGAGAATCAATAAGAAAATCATGGGAGTGGGGGAAAGAAGCAGAGAAAATGATTTTGAGAGAGGGTTTTGTCCAGAGGGTGTGATAGAAGGAGAGCAAGTGAAGCAGGATTCTGGCTGGAACCAGGCCAGGCAAGGGAAGTGCCTGAGGCACAAACTGTAAGGAGGCTCTAACTCTTAGGATCCTGCAAATGACTGGATAAATGTAGTGCAGATATAGGAAAAAGATAGCTGTAAAAACGAGCGAAGGAACTGAATGTGTGAACCTTGCAGACCCTAAAGGCACCAGAGTTAATGGTACATGTGAGGAAGAGGAAGGCTGTGAACTTACCTTGAAGTCTGCAGGGAATGAGGACAAGCTCTGAGAAGTCCATGTGTAAGGGGGCAAGTAAACAGGGGCTGAGTGTGTTGAAGAGACAGGTCAGTAGCAGAGGAATGTGGTGCTGATCAATGCCATCTCCAAACTGAGAGATAAGTGATTGGTGGGGATATGTGTATATGTGGAGATTCAGCTTCTTTGGGGACCATGATGTCCCCAAGGGAAACAAGTCACTTAAGGCAAGTAAGGATATGGAATGTGCCTCTCAGAGGTTACCAGTAAAGAACTGCATCCATGGGAAGATAGATTAGGAAGATGCAGGGTAAAGTGAAAAGGGTAAAAATACGGAATAATTTAAATAAAATAAAAATATTTAAATAAAAATAAAATGCTTTTATTTCATTGTCATAATTTTTCAGGATTTATAATTCTATGCTAACAGTTATTTTCTTTCAATATATTGCACAGTGAAACACACTATTTCACTGTTTCCAGAGGAATTGTTCATCCAAATGGCATTTTTCAATTTTTTTTTTTAATTACAGGATGCTTTTAAGGTATTTTCTTGGTACTGTCATACTGTAGTTTTACAAAAATATTTGTAGGTATGAGTGGATTCCTTTTATTTATTTATTTATTTTTACTTTTGGCTTCCCATAAGCATAAGTTTATGTTTCATTAGCCTTGAAAAAAATACCCTAACAATTTTGCCTTCGAATATCAATTCTGCATTCTTTTCTTTGGGATACTGAAATAGGAAAGTCCAAGGACTAACAAACGATATAAAAATATGAAAGTTTATTTAAGTCAGGGAAGCATAGAAGACAAAGACAGCCCCACCCCCTACACACACACATAGTGGAGAGGGGTCTTTGAAAGAGAGTAACCACAGATGTTCTTGGAAGGTGGACTTTTAAACCTTACTGAGGTTCCCCATATGTTCTTTTGTGACTGGTCAGAATTATGTTTTGAGGAACTAATGACTTCTGACCAATTTTAATCCTTAATATGAAGTGTTATCATGTGGGCCCTGATCTCTTGGTGTCCACCAGTCTCTCACCTCCCTGGCCACCTCCCTCCACCTCATAGAGGGTGATTCATATGTTTGTTTGTTTTTTTTAATCTCTTCACTTCCCAAGTCCTCTGCCCTGCTTCAACATTAACCAAAAGATGTTAAAACTTTATCATTCTCTCTTTAGTGCTTGTGTTAGTCAGTTTTCCATCACCGAGATGAAATACCTAGAAAAAAATAACTTGCAGGTGATTCATTTGGGCTTGTGGTTTCAGAGGTTGCAATCCATGGAAGTGGGCTTCATTGCTCTCAGGCCTATAGTGAGCAGAAAAGCATGGCAGGAAACGTGGTTTAGCAGAACTTTATGTCATGGTTGCTGCCATTTAAGGAGAGAGAGAGAGAGAGAGAGAGAGAGAGAGAGAGAGAGAGAGAGAGAGAGAGAGAGAGAGAGAAAACAGGCAGGCCCAGGAACAAAATCTACCAGTGTCCCACCTCTTCCAAGGCCCCACCGCTTAAATTTCCTATCATCTTTCAATGATGCCACCAACTGGAGAGCATGCCCTCTGGGGGACCTTCCAGTTCCAAACTATACAATGCCTATTAATATCCTTCATGTAGTTCTTCTCCTTGCCTCTTTCTCCTCCACCTGGATAATCTATTAAAGTCCATTTTGTAGTTTTCTAATTTTCTCTTCAGCTATGTGTGATATACTGTTTAATTCCCAAGATGAAGAGTGTGTGTGTGTGTGTGTGTGTGTGTGTGTGTGTGTGTGTGTGTGTTGTGTGTGTGTGTGTGTTTTAATGGAAACTAAACCCAGGGGCATTCTACCTCTGAGCAATACATGCCAGCCCTTTTTATTTTTTATTTTGAAACAGGATTTCACTAACGTACCTCAAACTTGCTGGCCTCAAACTTGCAACCTTCCTGTCTCAGGCAACCAGCTACAAATCAAGATTTAATTTCAATTTATGTTTTAGTTTTAAAATTTTTTCTCTACTTTTTTTTCTTTGTGTTAACATTTTCAAATAGTCCCTGGTTCCTTCCTTGCTCATTTGTTAAAATCAAAACTCCAGTTTTTAAACATGTCCTAATAAATTTATAACATTTTGTTTCATAATGTGATACTTTATTTTGTAATTTTAGTATGATATGCAATCCTAAGCTCATATTTTGCATGTGATAACTCGGAAGATTGGGGGAGATTTGGATTCTTGGTTTGTGGTTTCTGCTGATCTCAACCCCGGTGTCTTGTTTCATCATGTGTATTGAATATAATTTAAACTGTGGGAATCTTGAGGCCTAAGTTATAGGTGCTTTCCTACAGATAGGATTTATATTTTCTTTCGCCAGGAGGCAGGCATAGCTATTGTCCTGGAACAGTCTTAGTTCCTTTAGAAGGTGTCTGCTTGTGGGGAGTGTTCAGGTTCTACTTTTCCACTGTGAGGTCAGCAGAAGGTTTAGTCTTGAAGCTGTGTCTCTAGTAAAGGAATGCCTGAGCGCAATCCCATCACTCATTACTCACCACTCCCTGCTTACAACTGTCTCCTCTGGTGTCAGTGTTTCTTACTTGTTTCGGGTTTTGGCCATAGAACATTTGCTTTATTTTCTCCTGAACCTAGAAACGCACTTCAAATTCTATATGCAGTAATTGATACAGAATAATTTTGAGGAAAGGCATTTCTTGGCTATGTGTCTCCTATGGGTACTGCTCTCTCTAATGCCTATTCCTCTAAGAATCATCTTCCCATTGACTGAAATGGCCACTACATCTACATAATAGCCTGTCTTTTAAGTATGCTGGCAAATAAAATGAAGTGGAAAACAAGAGGATTCCTTATATACCATCATTTCAAGAACCTTTACCATATTGGGCATTTTCCCTTACATATACTTTTAAAATTTGGTAAACATGCATTTGGGAGGGGGAAGTAAGACAGGAATCAGGGTTAAGAAAAAGTTTTTTTTTTAATTTTTATTTAATTTTGCTATTATATTTTAGCCAGGGCATGCTATAATTGTGTGTATAACCTAGATAAAATTATACAGCCTTCTTCCACATCCACAGGTTCTGCATCTGCAGATTGAACAAACTGTGGATGGAAAATATTTAGAAAGCAAATTATGTATGTAGACCCGGGTGTGGTGGTGCATGCTTGTAATCACTTGTAATCTCAGTACTTGGGAGCCTGAGATAGGAGGATCGCAGGTTCACAGCCAGCCTCAGCAACTTAGTGAGGCCCTCTGTAACTTAGTGAGACCCTGTTTCAAAATAAAGTAATAAAATAGGACTGAGGGTGTAGCTCAGAGGTAGAATGCCCCTAGGTTCCATCCCCAGTACCACACACAAAGCAATTATGTATGTATTTAACATGTACAGATTATTTTCCTATCATTATTCTCTAAATAGTATATTTTAACAAGTACTTATATAGCATTTACATTGTATTAGGTATTAGGAGTTAACTGGAGATGATCTGAAGTATATGAGAGGATGTGTGTAGTTTATATACAAATACTATGTCATTTTATATAATGGATTTGAGCATCAGAGGATTTGGGTATCTATGAAGGTTCTGCAACCAGTCCCCCACAGATACTGAGGAATGACTAAATCTAAAATATCAGGATTTGAAACATTTATCTGATGATCTTTTACTATTGATGTAAAGCATTGTCACTTTTTTTGTTAGTTTAACTCTATCATTTTAACCATTCTATATATTACTGAATCATAATTCTATAATTATGTATTATATTCTCATTATTACGAGTATTAAGATAATGCTTTCCAGTTATTTATCCAAAATATATTTATTGATAGATTTTGAAGAATGTATGACAATATTAGAACTCTGCAACTCAACTAATAAATGTTTTATTCAAATCTCTGCATACCTCTAACTACTCCAGCTAACTCTAAGATCACCCAGCTCTCAAGCCAGCATTTTGTTGACAGGTGGATCATGGGTTTCTTAAATATCACACTGAAAATTAAGATATGTAGCACTGATATAATTTTCTTTGTCAAATCTATAATCCTCATAGAAAATGAAATGTGATTAATTTTCCTAAGATGTCATTGGGAATCTGTGTTCATTCCCAGCATTCACTCTTTCTCTTGTTTCACACAAATCATGTATTCTAGAAATAAGGCCAACATACGAATTTGTTGTTTCTGCGCTCTAACATATTTTTCTTTTTGCACACAGAGAATTCTAGAAAAATACTATATTTTGTGTCCTATAAAAATATTATTTGCAAAGGAAATTGGACATCATTACCAATTACTTTACTGTTAAAATATTCTGTCATTCTAATAGCTATTTATTCAATAACCAAACATTATTGACTGTCTTAAGTATGTGGCAATGTGAAATATCATTTGACTTAGGCTATCTTAACTGATTTTAAAGTATTCAACTAAAATATTAATAATAAAAAATTAAATATCAGAATATATCTAAATTAGGCAACTTATAAAAATGTTTTTATCCATTCTCTAAATTTAAGCTTAAAAGATGGTGTAATTTGATTTGCAGAATTGAAATTATTTAGATAATTGGTTGATTGAAAAGGAGGGAAATAATCCCTAAGTTTGAAGTAGGTGAAAAGAATTATTTCTTGTTCCATGAATTAATTAATAAACATAGATTAAATTTATGACATTATTCGATAGGAAGTCAGTTGTTTATGTCATAGTTCATGTCCCCTTCAATTAATATCAGCTATAATTATAATGAAAGTGATAGGAATATTTTCCAGTGCGATCCTGCCCTAAAAAAGACCGTCCCTGGCTGTCTCACAACCTTCCAAGTTAAGTGCCCATTAATTGCCTTCAGTAGATGCCATTATTTTTGCAACCAAGATTGTCTAAATAGCATGGACAAAGAAAGTTTCCAAATAAGTAAGGTGAGTATAATCAAATGTTTTAATTATTGGAGGGCACTAAGGCACTGAGACACTGAATGTATGTACAGAAATTCTGAAACTCTTTTCTCCTGGAAAAGCTAATGTGTTCACAATGCAAAATGTTCAGAGGTCAAATAATTGAATTACAAGGGTTCTCAGTGGATAAATCTATTGCTGGATTAGTAATTTGAATAGATTTATTTGGGTGGTAACATAGGTATGTGGGACATGGTTGAAAGAGGTGGATCATTGGAGATGTAATCTTGGGGACTATATACTTCCCTTGCCTCCTCCCTTCCCTTTTTCTGTTCTGCCATCATGCTCTGAAGACTTACAGTCCCTGCTCCTGCTTGGAAGCTGGCATGAATGGAATATATATATATATATATATATATATGCTGAGATCTCCAGAACCTCTAAGTTTTGTGTCTGTCACATGCTGTATCACAGCAATTAGAACGCTGCCTGAAACAGTTGTCATCTTTCTAATAGTCATTTATCTCTAGGTCAAGATAAAATCTATAGAACTATGGACCAAATGTCTTGGAAACCATGAGATCTAGTTCTCTAGGTAGAGAATAGAATGAGATTCTAAATAAACATTTTGTCATTCTAGTAAATCTGCTCCCTTATAGCTCAGGAAATTAAAAGAGAAAGTCTCAGTTCATAATGCTTTGTAACCAAGGGTTCCAGGGGGCCAGACATTGAGTTGGTAGGTATAGGCTGTTATTTTTATTGAGAATGGTCTACCACATGCTATAACTGGAAGAACTTCACTGAAACCAATAAAATTAGATGATTCACGCTTGCTTGTCATCCTATCATGGACAAAGCTGGTGTTATGTGAGGTTAGCATGCCCCAGAAGGATCGCTCTTTATCATTTTAATAGCCACTTAACTTTCCATACTTCAATTTTTCTACCTGTTTTTTTAGATATAATAAACATATGCTAATAGTTATATGAAGATACTAAGATGAGAAATACCTTTTCCTGTTTTATCACTCAACTTCATATATCCCTGCTAATGCTACCTAAACAAAGTTCTTGCTATGTTTTTCCAAGTGCAGTCCTGGGGGTACTGGAATCAGAATCTACCTGGGTGTGTTTAATATGCAAAATCCTAGCAGGGCGTGGTGGCATACACTTGTAATCCCAGTTCTTGGGAGGCTAAAATAGAAGGATCACAGGTGAGGCCAGTCTTGGCAATTTGAGGGACCGTGTTTCAAATATAATAAATAAAATAAGACTGGGAGTGTAGCTGGAAGATAGATGCTTTTAGGTTCAACCTAATACTAAAAAAATGAAAAATAAAAATAAAAGTGAAAATACAGATGCTGACTCGCTTTCTAAGTTGGCATTGTTTAATCTCTGCAAGTAGTTGGTCAATGAGGGTAAGGGTAGGAAGTGAGTGATCCTGCAATATTAACAACATCTTAGGTAAATATTTTTTAAAAAACACAGTTCAAGAACCCAATATTCTATGGCTTTTGCATTTTATTGTTCTTTTGAACAATTTATAAACAATGAGTACATAAAAAAGGAAAAAGAGAATAGCTATAGTTAGCCACAAGATACATAATTAGCCCATGGATGGTGTATAATTAGCTGTATAAATTTTTTGGATAGTCTTTTAAAAAATTCAAATTCATTTCGAATCAGTAAAAGGATGTGACACCTGGGAAATTTTTAGTATTATATGCAAGTATGTAATGGGACAACATTGTAATGATTATTATTATTATTTAATAGTCTCAATTTCTTAACAATGCAATGAACTTTCAACTACCTTCTGCAAACCTTTTTGTTTTCTCATCAGAGTTTGCTCAATTAATTCTATTGACATTATCACCATCTCTGTTTATTTATTCTACTAGTGAGTTTATCTTTCTGGATTCCCAGGACTCTTGAAACACAGTGAGATGGGCTTACAGTGCACATCTTTAATGTTTATTTGCTACCTAGTGACTGAATTGTCTCACACTATGCTATAGAGTACAAAATATGACCTCCTAATAGTAAGTGTAGACATGAAAGTACTCATTGGACAGATTGGCAATAATTGAAGACCATTTGCCCTTATTTTCTTCTTCTCTTTTGAACCTACTTATTTGAAAATAATGCGATTTGGTATCCAATGAGCTGGTTATGGTGGAGCATATCTGTAGTCCTAGTTACTTGAGAGGCTGAGATAGGAGAATCACAAGTTCAAGGCCAGAGCATGGTAACTTAGAAAGACCCTGTTTCAAAATAAAAAATAAAAAAGGATAGAGGTGTAGCTCAGAGGTACAGTGCCCTGGGTTCAATCCCCAGTATCTTTCTCTCATACACACACACACACACACACACACACACACACACACACACACACACACAACTATCCAAGGGTCTGGTCCTGTTGCTTCTGGCCACATAGATGAATCTGGAAGTCACTGACTCTTGCTCCTTCTTGAAGCAAAATTCCTCTGCTGCTCTTTGTCATCGTCATCACCAGTGGGTGTTTCTGAGTCCATGTGTTTGGAGCTGAGCTTCTGGTGCCTGTTGCCAGAGTTACTCACACTCAAGTCCACAGTGGCTTTTGCAGCCATGAGGATGAAGTATCTCTCCTCTCAGGAACCCTGGTCATCCCAGAATATTCCCCAGCACATTGTCCTGGACCTCTTGCATGACAGCTCCCCAAGTTCTTTCCAAAGCCTCTTCTTCAGGACAAGCCAGACCCCAGGAGAACAGGGTCATGATCAGTTCCAGAATCTACTCTTGAAACATGGAGTTACTCTACCCTGTAGCCATCAGACTCAGGAAGAAGCTAGGTTGTGTCTAGGCCTCTGACCCTTAGTAATTTTATTTTATTTGTGGTTTTTGTGTTTTATTATGATAATTTCAAATTATTTGGAGTCAGAAGGATAGAGTTTAAAAATCTTGTTCTTTCTCAAACTGGAAAATCTAGGGCCTCCTCTCACTCCCTTTCCTCATAGCCTTTAAGTTCTTCATACTAATAGTAAACTCTTCTTATTAATCCTTCCTCCACCAAGAGAAAATTATAATAACATCCACCTGAATGAGGTAGCTGACTGTATACATGGAACACATCCGAGATTGCAGATAAGAGTCTTCATTTGGAAGAGCCAAAAGCACATTAGCCTTAGGCCAGCTCTGGGAATTCACTCCAGAAACCATCCAGTTTACTGTAGCAAAATGAGCTGCTTTGAAATCTTCTCACACCAGGCTTCTGTTCAGGAATCTAAAATGATCTTCTTAACTCTTTGTGACTGACTAATCTCACTTAACATAATGTTTTCCAGTTGCATCCATTTCCCTGCAAAGAACATGATTTTATTCTTCTTTACGGCTGAGTAAAATTCCATTGTGTACATATCCCATAGTTTTGTAATCCATTCATCTGTAGTTGGACGTCTTGGCTGCTTCCATAGTTTGGCTATTGTGAATTGAGCTGCATAC